>PVIY010003189.1:0-115975 GCA_004026745.1 Myrmecophaga tridactyla
ACGCCATGACCAAGTGGGGCTTATACCAGAAATGCAAGGATGGTTCAACACAAGAAAATCAATCAATGTAATACAGCACATTAACAAATTTAAAGGGAAAAATCACATGATCATCTCGATTGATGATTGAAAAAGCATTCAACAAGATTCAGCATCCTTTTATGATAAAAACACTCCAAAACATAGGAATCAATAGGATAAAGGGAATATATGAAAAACTGATAGCCAGCATTATACTCAATGGAAAGGGACTGAAAGCTTTCCCCCTAAGATTAGGAACAAGACAAGGATGCCCACTGTCATCACTATTATTCAACATTGTACTAGAAGTTCTAGGTAGAGCAATCAGAGAGGACAAAGAAATAAAAGGCATCCAAATTGGAAAGGAAGAAGTAAAACTTTCATTATTTGCAGATGATATGATACTATACTTGGAAGATCCTGAGAAATCTACAGCAGAGTTAGTTGAGCTAATAAACAAATTCAGCAAGGTGGCAGGATATAAAATTAATGTGCAAAAATCAGTAGCATTTCTATACACAAGCAATGACCTAGCTGAAGAGTCAGTTAAGGAAAAAATTCCATTCAAAATAGCAACTAAAAGAATCAAGTACTTAGGAATGAACTTAACTAGGGACATAAAGGACTTGTACACAAAAAACTACATAGCATTGCTAAAAGAGATCTAAATAGGTGGAAAGACCTCCCCTGTTCATGGATAGGAAGGCTAAATACAGTTAAGATGTCAATTCTCCCCAAATCGATCTATAGATTCAATGCAGTACCAATAAAAATTCCAACAACTTACCTTGAAGATTTGGAAAAGCTAATTACCAAATTCATCTGGAAGGGAAAGAGATCCTGAATAGCTAAAAGCATTCTAAAAAAGAAGAACGCAGTGGAAGAATTAACACTCCCTGACTTTAAAACCTAATAAAAAAACCTATTAGGTTTAAAGTGGTCAAAACAGTATGATACTGGCACAAAGATAGAAGCATTGACCGATGGAATTGAATTGAGAGTGCAGAAATAGGCTGCCAAATCTATGGTCAACTAATTTTTTAAAAGGCCCTCAAATATTCTGAACTGGGACAATATAGTCTTTTGAATAATTGGGCATGGAAGAACCGGATATCAATTGCCAAAAGAAGGAGAGGACCCCTATCTTATACCCTACACAAAAATTAATTCAAAGTGGATCAAACACCTAAATATAAGAACTAGCACCATAAAGCTTCTAGAAGAAAATGTCGGGAAACATCTTCAAGACCTGGTAATAGGAGGTAGCTTTCTAAACTTTACATCCAAAGTACAAACAACAAAAGAAAAAATAGATAAATGGGAACTCCTCAAAATCAAATGCTTCTGCCCCTCAAAAGACTTTGCCAAAAAGGTGATGAGGCAGTCAACTCAATGGGAGAAAATATTTGGGAATCACATATCGTACAAAGGTTTGATTTCCTGTATATACAAAGAATTCATACAACTCAACAACAAAAGAACAAAGAACCCAATTATAAAATGGGCTAAAGATATGAATAGACATTTTTCTGAAGAGCAAATACAGATGGCTCAAAAGCACATGAAGAGATGCTCATTTTCACTGGCTATAAGAGAAAAGCAGATCAAGACTACAATGAGATACCACCTCACACCAATAAGAATGGCTGCTATTAAACAAACAGGACACTATAAATGTTGGAGAGGAGTGGAGAAACTGGGACACTTATGCATTGCTGGTGGGAATGTATAATGGTGCAGCCACTATGGAAGACTGCTTGATGGTTCCTTAGGAAACTAAATATCAAGTTGCCCTATGATCCAGCCATCGCACTACTTGGTATATACCCAGAAGAGCTGAAAGCAATGACATAGACATTTGCACATCAATGTTCATAGCAGCATTATTCATAATTGCCAACAGATGGAAACAAACCAAATGCCCATCAACAGATGAATGGATCAACAAAATGTGGTATATATATACAATGGAATATTATGCAGCAGTAAGACAAAATGAAGTCCTGAAGAACATGACAAGATGGATGAGACTTGAGGACATAATGCTGGGTGAAATTAGCCAGACACAAAAGGATAGATACTGTATCTTTTATAATGATGGGAAAGGTAAAATCAGAGGCTTATAACACAGAATATAAGAACCTAGAAATACATGGAAGCTAGAGATGGGTGAAAGGTTAGTTAATGAGGTTGAACTTAAATTTAAGGGAATAGATAGAAGTGAAGGTGGTTCACTAGTGGGTCTATAAGTAATATTACCATATTGAAGATGAGCATGATTGAAAGGGGTTGTATAAACCCATGTGTCCCACCAATTAACACTACAAATATAAACAAGTTCTTGTATGAACTACTGAAAATGCATGAATCTCGTCCAAAGAGTGTATAATTTGGGGGTATGGTGGGGAAAACTGCTATTACATGCTATGGGCTATGTTTAACAGGAAAATATCAACAGTACCACAGCAAAAACAGTGGTAAATATGGGAGGAGAGACAAGAGTTAAGGGGAGGTTTGGATTTTCTATCTGGTAAGGGTGTATTTATTGGCTATCTTTCTCTGGAAAAAATGAAATTATCTAAAATTAAGCATGTTGAAGGACTGTTGACTTTAGACATTATACATGATGCCCAAAGAATGGAGATGGCTGAAGGATGCAAAGACTGAGAAGTAGATTGGCAAAGGAGGTGTATACATATGATTGAATATTGTGCTGCTACAAAAAGGAATGAAGTTGTGAGGCATGCAACATTGTGAATGAACCTGTGGGACATTTGGTAAGGCAAAATAAGCCAGAAACAAAAAAGAAAATATTGTATGGTCTCATTTAGAAAATACTTATAAGAAAACAGGGCTCTGGATTGTAAGCTTATAGCAGTCACATTTAGTCCTGAGCGGTAATAGTTATTTCTGGATTTTGAGAGGCTGTTTTATACATCTATAACCTGGTATTTAGAGATAAGAATGAAGCTGAGCAGGATGGAATTAAGGTAATTCAGAATTCAAGGGTAAGGAAAACATTGTTTGTATTTTAAAACTTCATCTACTCTTTGAGACCAAAGGAAGAAAGCTTTATTATGTCCAGAACCTAAATTTTCTGTAGCATATAATCTAACTCAACCTGTCTGGATAAATAATTTAAACAATCCAAACACAGGGAACCCAGAATAAGAATGAGGACCTTTAATCCTGTATAACTTAATGTAATGCCTGGATACATCCCAGTGTATATTAAGTGGATAATCAAAAAGTATTGGCAAAGTCCTTTGTGGGATGGGAGAAAAAATATGAACTGTTAAACTTTAACACCGGGGAAACCCCTGATATTCTGTCAAACGTTAGGGATGCCCAAATCCATAGACCAAGCCCTTGATCTTGAGGCTTCCTCTTGTGAAGCTTTTGTATGTAGTGAAAAGCTTAGCCTACCTATAGAGATACCTAAGAGTTACTTCTGGAGGACCTTGTTGTTGCTCAGATGTGGCCTCTCTCTCTCTAAGCACAACTCTGCAAGTGAAACCATTGCCCTCCCTGCTATGTGGGGCATGATATCCAGGGGTGAAAGAAAGTCTTCCGGGCAACATGGGAGATAACTGCCAGGATTAGCCTAGCCCTGGCACCATGGGATCAATAATGCCACCTTGACCAAAATGGGGAAAAGAAGTATAATAAATAAGGTATCAGAGGCCTACAGAGTTCAAATAGAGTCAATAGGCTACTCTGGAGGTCACTCTTACACAAGTTTCACTTAGGCATTGCTAACTATCATATAGCTTGCCAAACCCCAACCAAAACCATTCCTGCCAATCCTAAAGAACACCTAGGGCAATATATAAAATTCTACAAAGGTTCCATGCACTAGGGTAACTTTTCAGAAACTTATAACATCCAGCTGGGTCTCTGGACCAGATAAGTCCTGAAATACAGAAGGCCAGACTTTCCAGAACATCAACTAGCTCCGTTCCCCATCCCATATTAGTGACAGCCACTTCCAACATGAAAAAGGTAGAATGGACATAGCCCAAATACCCCTAAAGAGTAGGAGAAAGATCAAAGGTGATGGTGGAGTTATACAAAGAAGGTAGGGTTTAACAGATGAGTATGATTGCTAAATTCTTATATTGATATTTCTTTTAGTCTCCAGTATCTTAGAGCAGTTAGAAGTAAAAACCCAAAATTGTGGAATTGTAACAAATACCAAAACTGTGAAATCTATTCTACAACTAATTGTGGTGATGTGCTTTGAAATTTATTGCTTTTTTTATATATGTTATTTTTCACAAACGTTGATTATGATGATAAATGCATAGCTATATGATGACATTGTGAACCACTGATTGTACACTTTGGATGATTTTATAGTATGTGAATATATAAGATATGTCAATAAAAAATACATATATTACACATATTTGGAGCCCCCTTAAGTACCCTACTCTGGCACCATTTCCCTTCCCATCTTCTCTCTTAAGAGTTATATAAGTATACTGAAGTGTGAGTATATCAATCCTATGCTATTTTTACATTTTAGAAAGCATGAACATACCCATAAGTAATATACAGCAGGGATCAGCAAATTTTCTCTCTAAAGATCGTGACAGTAAATATTTGATGTATTCTTGGCCTTATTGTCTTCATCACAACTACTCAACTCTACTATTGTAGCACAAAAGTATCCACAGACAATATGTAAATTAATGGGCATGCACATCTGGATTTCAATAAAAGTTTATCTATAAGACCAGGTAACCATCCAGATTTGGCCCACAGGTTGTAATTTGCCAACCCCTGATATATAGTATTTTTTTTTTTGTATTTTAAATAAATGGCATTGTTCTGAACATGTCACCCTATAATGTTTTTTCACACTTACTGTAATATTTGGGGAAATTATTACATGCTGATATTGCTGTAGTTACTTTAACTGCTGTATAGAATAACAGTAAATGAATATTTCACAACTTATTTTCCATTCTTTCATTGAGCAAATTTAAATTGCTCTCAATTTTCTCCACTAGAAATGTTGCTACAATATGCATTAAATATGCATTAAACAAATATCTGGTTTAAACAAAACCAATGTATGGTATGGTAAAAACATTTTCACCTTTATGTTACAAATCTCTTTCCAATGTGATTATACCAATTTATACTCCCACCAACATGAAAATTCTCATTTCTTCACATTTTCACCAATACTTGCTATTTTCAGACTACTAAAGTTTTGCCCATGTAATGCGTGTAAAATAATATTTTAATAATCAATTCCTAGATCATTAGTGAGGGGTTGAACATCTTTTCACATGTTTTATTATTCAGGTTTCTTGCTGTGATAATGCTCAATAACAACAACAACCCCCAAATCTCAGTGGCCTATAACACCCATCATTAGTTTCACATGATTTGAGCTAGGTGGAATTCTAAGGTTTGAGTTGGTACAAGTCTAATCCATGGGTCTTTATCTTGGGACCCAAGCTGAAAGAGCTTTAGTTATCTTCATTTCAAATCAAGAGGAGCTCAAGAGGGTCAAGTGAAAACAGGTAATATATATTATTGTTTTCACATACTTTTAGCTGTCATTTCTTTGAATAGTCTCTGTGCGCCTTTCTCTCTTTTTTGTCTTTCTGGAGCTCCCACGATGTATATATTGGTACACTTGATGGTGTCCTACAAGTTCCTCAGGCTTCATTCACTTTTCTTCATTCTTTCTTCATTCTATCCCATAGCGTGAGCGACTTCAACTGTCTTATCTTCAAGTTCATTGATTCTTCTGTCAGTTGCAACCTGTTGCTGACCCACTCTAGGGAGTTTTTTAAATTTCAGCTACTGTGATCTTCAGCTCTGTTTGGTTCCTTTTCATAATTCTTATCTCTTTATTGATATTCTCTTTGTGGTCCTGTATTGTTTTCCTAATATCCTTTAGTTCGTTATCTATTTCTTCCTTTAGCTAAAGGTAGAAACTATGAAAAGATGTATTTCTAGGTACTCTACAGATTTTATTGATAGCTTTTCCTTAGATTTTTAATTAGCTGTTAGCCTCTGAATATTGATCTTAAATCTAATATTCTCAATGTACTCTCTCTTATTTGTTCTAATGATTTGTCAGATTCTCATGAAATTTCTACATAAACAACACCATCATTACACATAAGGAGAGTCTTATCTCCAGTTTGTATACTTTTAGTTCTTATTGCATTGGTTGAAACCTACAATATAACTTTGAAGTGCACAAGTAACATTTGTTTTCTACTGACTTTGTTTGTTTTTCGCTTGTTTTCTACTTTAAAGAGAGTGTTTGTAATTCTCAATTAAGTGTGATGGTGCCTCTTTATTTTTAAAAATACAGTAAATGGTACAATGTATCATCATGTATCAATCACCAGATTAAACAATAATCATTATTTTGCCACATTTGCTTCATCTATCTTTCTATTTCTTTTTTCCTTAGTTGAAGGAATCTAAACCAAATCCAAGACATCATGTCATTACTGCCCTAAATAACTGAGTTCACATCTCAAACATGCAGGTAAGTTTGTCTGTAAACACAATGCCACTTTAATACCTTACAAAATTGGCAGCAATTTTCACAGGTACTATGTTATACTGAATCCATAATTACACCTTTCCAATTGGTCTCAAAATGTCTTTTTGAAATTGTTTGTTTCAAATCAGGATCCAAACAAGATCCATATGTGATATTTGGTTGTTTTGTCCTTTAATCTAGAGTAGCTTCCTCTCCCATTCTATTCCCTGCCATTAACTTCTTGGAGAAATTAGGTCAGTCACCCTGAACAATACTGCACATTTTTGTTGTCTGTTTGCTTACTAATTACTTCATTTAATTTGTTGGTTTATCCCCTATGTATCTGATAAATGGAAGTTAGCAGTAGAGGCTTGACTGAATTTATCAAGAACTGTTCAGGAATCACAAATATCTACTTAAATCAAGTTTAGTGACATTAAGATTGGTCAGTGACAACCCAATCCCTGCTCTGCACTACTTCTTAACTACAAGAGTCATCCACTGGTAAGTGTTGCCGGAGTCAATTATTACATTAGGGGTTGTAAAATGGTGATTTTCTATATCCATAATTCTTTCTCCATGATTAGATGGCACATATCCTTATGAAAGAATTTCTTTGTTTGTTTTTACAATAAGAACTATTTGGCCACTCTGAAATACAGATTATATAAGAAAATAAGATAAGTGTTTAATTCTCTCATTTTTCTTGTCAACTTTTCAGAGCAGGGGGAAGTACTGGGGAGGGGAGAAGGCAGACCCCACTGAAGAGGTGAAATTTTCATAAAGATATGAAGACTATGAGGTAGAGACCAAGCAGATATCTTGGGAAAAGATCATCCCCAAACAAAGGAACTGCAAATGCAAAGACCCTGAGTAGGAAGCATGTAAGGTTTTTGAAAGAAAGTGCAAGGAGAACTGTGGGTCTGGACAAAATAAGGTGAAGGGGGGTAGGTACAGAGTCAGGTAATGGAGGGCTAGAGAATGTAGCATCTCACAGGTTACTCTAAGATTTGACTTTTACTCACAGTGAAATTCTAAGCTCTTAAGGGGTTTTCAGCAGAGGAGAAGTGTGTTTTGACTTGCATTTGTCTGTGACTGTTAACTGTTGAGACTAGTTTAAAAGGGAGAAAGGTTAAAAGTAGCAGCATCAGTTAGGAAGCTATTAAAACATCCAGATGAGAGCTGACAGGCCCGTGTCAGCTGGTGGTATGTAAATGGTGAAATACCATCTGATTCTGTATCTATTTTGAAGTTAGAGCTGATGGGATTTTCCTAAAGTGATTGGATTAAAGTGGGGGGGGGGGTGGACCCGTTTTTGCTGAAAAAAAGGAGAATAGAGAATAATAGAACATTAATTATGTTGAAGGAGACCAGAGAAGTTCAGGGTTGAGCTAGGAGACCACTTCCAGACTTTCCCTTGTGCGGTATGTGCACAGTAGATCCAACAGCACAGCAAGACTGAGCCTGCAGGGAAACTCACTCTTTAGCGCTTAAAAGCCTCTCTGCCTGCCCTTCTAATCTGTCCTTCAGGATCCATCTCATCACGGTGTCCTCCCCATTTTCCCCCCTCATCTTGAGGCCTCCCTTTTGGTTCATTTGATGTTTAGTTAGAGTCTTTTCTGTATTACTGTCCCTAAATGATGATGACTCTAATATTTACTAGAGCTTACTATGTGATAGGCTCTGTTCTAAGCACCTTATATATTTCAACTCATTTAATTCTCATGGCAATCTTATCAAGTACTACTATTATCCCTAATTTACAGATAAAGAAACTGTGGTACAAAGAAGTTAAAAATCCCAACCAATGTCACACAGTAAATATTAATGCCAAAATTTGGACTCTGGCAGCTTGGACCCAAATCCTGTGATTTTACCCACTATGCTATATTACTTCTTAGATGTATTATTTGGCTCATGTAATCTCTGAATTATTTCATGCACTCTTTCTCTCTTTTTTCCCTCTTTTTAAAAAATGGGTTTTGCCAGGCATTTATCTTCTTTTATCAGCCTTTTCAAAGAACCATCTTTTGACTTTATTTATATTCCCTATCATTTGTTTTCTGTTTCATTAAATGTTGCTCATATCTTTATTTTTCCCTCTTTCTTGAGTTTAATTTTCTAGGATGTTTGTCTATCTTTTTGTGATAGCTGCTTAGATCATTGATTTTCAGCTTTTCTTTTTAAATATTTTTAAATATAAATTTACCTGTACCATTCATTTCAAAAACCATATTTTCATTTTCATTTAATTTAATCTTTTACTCACAGGTTACTTAGATCTGTTAAATCTTGAAATACAGGGATTTTCTACTCGGCTTTGTGTTGACGGACTTTTAGCTTAATTCCATGGGGCCATAGAGCTTATTCTGCATCTTAGTTTACCAGAGCTGCTATGACAAATACTGTACCATGGGCTGGTTTAAACAAGAATTTATTGGCTCACAGTCTGGGGGCTAGAAATCTAAAATCAAGATGTCCACGAGGCCATGCTTTTCGCTGGTAGTGTTGGGGTGGTAGCAGGCTTCCTCACATAGCATGTCCTTGGTCTTCTGTGATCCTTGGACTTCTGACTTCTCTGACTGCATCTGAATTTCCTCTTACTAAGGCCTCCAGTCATATGGTTCAAGACCCACCCTCGACAGTCTCGTCACACCTCAATAAGATCTTGGAAGACCATACCCACACATGAGTCCACACCTTGACTCACTTTAACATACCAAAGGTACTGTTTACAAATGGGTTCATATCCACAGCAATACAGAATAAGACTTGAACACGTCTTGTAGGGTACATGATTCAATTTGCAACATTCTGTATGATTCCAATCCTTTGAAATTAATATCAACTCGCTTTATACTCCCTCTCAACTATTATGTCCTTCCCTGAATTTGTCTTTCCTAAATATGTAAAAATGCAATTTTAGTATGCATGAAGCATTTGCTAATGGGTTACCCAGGAGCCTTTTGGTAGCTGTTTTTGCTTACATGTCTACATGCATATACAGAGTAGACCCTTGCCATTTGCAGAAGTGGCATTCATCACTTCATTTCCTTGTGGGGAGCTGTTAAAGACAGTAACAAATATTTTATTTGGTTGAGACATTTTAAATGAACATACATTGAGAACAGTGTATAAGAACAACATCTGCTTCATGCTGCAAATTTATTGTTGTAATTAACTTTGAAGTAATTCTCATTTGAGATCTGAAGGGGCTTCTGTTTCTTTGGAGGGGAAGACCTTGGGTTATACTCTGAGTCAGTGTCTGCTCTACTGTAGGTAGCAGAGTGACAGATGAAGAGAAACTTAAAATTTTATTTTTTAATTGTTATCAGGGAAGAAACTGGATTAAACATTTATTTAAACCTTGATTTAAGACCACCTAGAGATAAATAATCTTTTCTAGAAAGAATTTCCTAAATAGTCCCTTTTTAATTCGTTTTTTCTCTCAATTAAGCCTACCTGTCCCTAAATCTCAAGTCCTTGATTTGCAAAACTACTGGTACCAGGATAGGGGGTGGATGGGAGTGGGGTTTGGCAGACTTGTAAAGGCGCCCAGGATCATTCTGGGGGGAAGGGAGCTCTGACCCTTTTCCTTTTGAGGTTTGCATTATCAACACGTCTCAAGGACTGTGATGACTAAGACCGGCTGGGCCAAAACGACTCCAGGACCCTGAAGAGAAATCCTCTCTGAAATGGAGCAATAACCTGAACTTCTGACATGGGCGCAACACTGGGCCTTAGGTGGTCTGGGCCGGGAGGGGAGCGGAAGTGGGTAAGTCCCAGGAGCAGCGTGAGGCTGAGCTTGGGGCACTTTTCTCACCTCACCACACTGTCTCTGCAGGTGAGTCTTGGGGGAGATGTGTGTATGTGCGTGTCTGTGTGTCTGTGTGTGTGTGTGAACTAAATACATGTGCTGTGGAAGAGCTGTGCCACTGTGACACAAGTGTCGGGGACGCTGGATGTACCAGCAGGGAAAGAAGCCTTCTTTTCCTCACATCTGCACTCTGGAAACCAGCTGTTTGGCCACTTCATCCATTGCAAGCTTGCTCAGAAATGGTTCACTGTGCCCAGCAGCCTCCCCGAGAGGCTCAACGCAGTCCTGACAGCGGAGAGACGCCCTCCGGCGGATGAGTCGGTTTTACGGTTTTCTCTCCGAGAGGCTGAATTTTTGGATTGGAGTTTTTGGATTTATTACAGGAGGTAGAAAACCCTGAGGAGGAATGTTAGATATTTCTAAAATTGAGAGAGAAGGGCTTGGGGCCATAATTACTTTGATAATAGAAGGGATGTGATCTAATTATTTTTTAACCCAGGCTGGTTAAGTAGGACAAGTTGGTTAACTGAACACATAGATTGCCTCCTTTGTGGGTAGAAACTGAATTCTTTGCTTTCTTTGCATCCACAATATGCCTAATAAATATGACATGCATAGATGCTTCATTCATTCACTGCCGCAACAAATGTTTAGCAAGTCCCTTCAATCTGCCAGGCACTTTTCTGAGTGGAAGAGCACAGCTTGGAGTTTGGAATAAAAGGGCAACCACTAGATGGTGCCCTCAGCATAATTAAATTGCTCATGAACACCCCCTCCCCCCATTCTCCCCACTGCCCATCCCAGTTTTGAAAACTAGGTCACCAAATCTTCAGCCTAGAGGCAGATAATCATCAAATAATTAGAACTCTAATTCAACAAATTCTTCAATCCTGGTACCTCCTTACACCAGACCCTGGACACCCCTTTCCTCACATGTGCTTTTAATTTCTTTTTTCCTCAACCAGCACTGCTTCTCCACATACCACCCACTACACACACACACACACACACACACACACACACACACACACACACACACACCTGTAATCCTGCCCTTCCACCTTCCATTCCTAGAGGAACAGACATGGAAAGCAAGTTCAGTTTCTCATATGGCCCCCTAAAAGATCAGCACTCTTCAGAGCAAATAACCAGAGCAGGCCATGCCTTTGTTACCCCCGTTTTGCAGGGACCTGTAGGCTTGATGCTGGGAAGGACTGGGAACCAAAGGGAGAAGTGAGGAAGCAAGAGCCCTCACAACTACTGCAGAGGTAGGGGAGAGGAATGCAACTGTTTAATCGGTGATGAAACTGTCAACATTGAAATCAATTTTTTTTAATTGATTTTTAAAAATTTAGTATAAACTAAAATTCTACTTGTTCTGCACAATTATTTTTTAAATTGCCAATTTTTTTTTCAGAATTGATGAGAACCCTAACACTCTCCAAGAAATCGGTGGCAGCCCCAAACAGTTTAGTAAATTTATGTCCTTGGCTGAATTCTAAAAATGGGTAATTCCGTACAGATTCTTTTGCTCTACTTAAGCTCTCTGCAATAGATAATACCTAAAGGGCCCCAAGTGTTGAGGTTTGTACCTCCTATAACCATCAATGAAGTCAGATTTATTGCTAGGTTAAAAATAGTATTTATAAGGGTGTGATATTTTCATATTTTAAGTTATACATGTCTATCGTAGAAAATTTGGAAAATATAGAGAACAAAAGATAAAATTAAAGTCATCCATGATCCTTCACTGTTACCAGCTTGACCAAGCTGCCAGCCTTGCTCCTTGTGCACTGCCTTTTCCCTCCTCTGGACTGCCTTGAGACCAGTCTTGCAGCTGTGGGAATGTGGGAAAAACAACTCAGACTGCAGAAAAGGTAGAAAGACCATGTCAGAGCCCAACTGTGGTAAATATCTATTGTGCCCTCCAGCCCCTCTCCTACCCACTCTGGCCCTTACACTGACCAGGAGCCTGGGAGGGTCTAACTGGGTAGTCCCTTATCTCCTCTCTCAGCCCTTCCAGACTCCAGACAGCCAAAGGGCAACATTTCCAACATTAGTGATCCTAACTGCAACCTCAGTATTTCTTCCACTGCTTACTATTTCTTCCACTGCTTTTCCCCCAACCCACTCCCAAGCCCTTAAAAAGTTTACTATCTTTTGTTTTGCCTCATGCAGTTTTTTCTTTGACAATGGCCATCCCTTTCTTTCCTTTTTTTTCTGCATTATGACTCTGCATGTTTTTTTAATGCAACTTTACTGAGTTGTATCCACCCACCATACAATCCATCCAAAGTACACAATCAATAGGTGACAGTATCAACGCATAGCTGTGAACCCTATTTACTTTTTAAAAGCAAAATTGAGACTATTTTAAAACCAGTTTTAAGTACTAGTTTTGTTACCTAACATCATATCATGATATTTCTCCCTTCCCCAGCATATCTATGTTTGTGTCTAGTTGCTTTACTGTTTAAATTTTCATATTTAGATATTTAACAGAACCCGTTTTGGGATATGATATAGGGATCTAATCTAACCTATTTTTAAAAAAGCCCTGTTGTATTGAATCTACAAGGTTTTTTGTGGGATACAGGAGATGAGACTGGAAAGGTGAAAAACAAAGAAAGAATCAGACAACAAAGTACTCAAGTCCTACTCTCAGATGTTTGGATATTGTCTCAGACGTGGTAAACGTGGAATGGTTTTAAGTAATCAAGTCATATCAAATATCAAATTTTTATTTCTGAAAGGTTATTTTCATGGCATTTAAAAATGTATTGGATCATCTTTCATGCGGGAGACCCGGGTTCAATTCCCAGACCATGCACTTAAAAAATAAAATGTATTGGAGGGGGTTGAGATTAGAGACTAACACAAATTGTAGTAATCTAGAGCAGAAATGGTCTGGATGGCTAGGAATGGTGTAATAATGACGATAGTAATGGCACACACACATATAGCACTTACCCTGAGCCCAAGTACTAAACACTTTCATATACAAGGCTATTCAGTTCTCACAACAGCCCTGATATTCTTGTTATACAAATGAAGAAATTGAAGCCCATGGAGGTTAACTCACTCAAGCTCACTCAGAGAGTAAGTGGCAGTCTGGCTTCAGAGTTCAGGCTCTTAATTACTACATTATCATAAATCAGAAGAGAGAGAGTGGATAAGATAATGGGTCCAATTTTGTTCACCTTAAGTTTGAGGTATTAAAATGGACATCTTGGAATTATTGGGGTTCAATGGTACAAAAGTCAAAAGGCAAATGCAGTTTGGAAATCCATATTTATGTATTATCAGCATGGAAGTGAAAATTAAGATATGTGAATGACTGATATTTCTAAAGGCTAAGTATGTAAGAAAACCAAAAGGGGCCAAAGACTAAATAGTGTGCAAGGTAAGTTGCTATTACAAAGAGACCCTAAAATATGCTGAGTTAAATATGATAAGGTTTATTTTGCTCTCAAATAAGTTGTCCGAAATGAGTAGTCCAGCAGTTTTATGCCCAGCATGTGGTTCTATCTCTACCCAAGGGGCTGCCCCAGCTGCAGCCATTTTCCAGCCAATGAAAACGGGAGGAAGAAAAAGATGTGGAAAAACAGTTTATTTTTAATGATGAGACCTGGAAGCCATCACTTCCACACATTTTATTTGCCAGAAGTAGTTAGGCAGGCACACAGGGCTGCAAAGAAGGCCAGGAAATGAAGTTTTTACTCTACTAATACTTGAGAGTAGGGGTTTCTTACTAAAAGGAAGAATGGAGATGGATACAATGGGACAATGAACAATTCTGTGACAAACAGGAAAGTTACTATTTAGGTAAATAGGGCTAAAGAGGAGTTAGAGAAGCAGGAGTATGTGGGAAACGGAAGAATAAAAGATCATTGTACCAGAAAAGCTAATGGAGACCCTAATGAGAAACATACATGACTCTGGGAAGAAACTCACAAAATGTATTGAAATTTAAAAGGAAATTTGCATAAATAGGACATACAGTCCCTTGTTCCTGGATGGAAAAGCTGAATATTAAAAAATATGTCAACCTTCCCCAAATTTATTTCTAGGGTTAAAGCAAATTCAATCAAAAGCACACATTTAAGTTTTTATTTGAGAAAGTTATGCTAAACTTTATGAGGAAAAAAAAAGAAAATATTGGAAGGGTAATACAGTGGGAGCAGCTATATGGCATGTACTGTGCACGATGGCAGTGTTCCGTACTGTTATCTTGCATTGTTTCACATGCATTATGCAGCTACACTAATTAAATTAGCAACCCCCTGGAATTCTGCTCTCTCAGGTGAGACATAGGCTTGGGTATCATCTGCAGAGAAGCGATTGTTGAAGCCATGCATAAATGAAATCACCTCGGAAGACCAAGTAAAATAGGGAAAAAAGAGAAGAAAATGGAACTCCAAGGAATTCAGGCATGTAAGGCCTGTGTTTTTCGCATGGCAGCAGTTCTTACTGGTGAGAGTTCCCCAAGGGGTTGGTGACACAGTGAGGGTTAGCAGATGCAGCCTTTCCGTTCTTCATGGTGATTTTCCTCTATTGCCTTTTTAGAAGATGAGGGTTTGATTTTATAAGGGGTAAAATATTCATGGCTTATTTTCCAGTACATTTCTATAGTTGGTATTTAATGATATCTCTATGAGCTAATAGGGGACAATATCCCTAAACCTAACATTATTTCTACTTCTGGTTAAATAAAAAGATGTTTTCACAAGGATTTTCATGGATAAAGATGCATTTCCTTGCAACAAGCTGGATAGTACTGAATACGACCTCTCATTACTACTTTTCAAATACTATTCCTTCCAACAAGAGCTTCTCTACCTCTTCCCGCAGATCTACTTGCTAGTTGCACATCCTGCAATTCACAGATGTGAATGAAACAGGCTACACCATACAGGAATGAGTCCATGGTGTAGCTTTGTTTTAGATTCTCTTTCAAAATCCTAAGTAATTGGCTCCTTCACTACCTCCCACAAACCCCCGACCCATCATTCTTTGTCTGTAGTTCTTTGTTTGCATTTTCCATCTCATGTTTCTATTTTATACTATCAAATTATGACAATGAATTAGTATCTTCTTGAAGATGACATAAAATTTTCTATTTTATATACAAATCTTACATTAACAAAAACAACGGAAATAGTGGCGTTATTTTCATATTTTCTATTTATTAAGTAACAATTTAACAAATATTTGTTGAGCACCTGTTCTGAGACTGTGACAAGAGTTGGGAACAAAATGATGAACAAGATAGATTTGGCCTGTCCTTTTCATGCTTCCTTTATTTGGTTTTAATTTTTATTTTGAAATAATTTCAAACCTACAGGACAGTTGCAAAAATAATACAAAACCCATACAGAGAATTCCAGCATATCCCCTGACCACACACATAAGATACCCAGATTTACCAAATTTTAACTTTTTTCCACATTTACCATATCATTCTAACCATCATCATCTATTTGTCTGTCTATATATCTATTTTCTAAACATTTGGAAGTAAGTTCTATACATGATACTGCCACATACATTTCCTAAGAACAAGGATAGTCACTTTTGTAATGACCTTAAAGTTCAGTTATCAAGTTCAAGAAATTTAATTTGAACATAATCTTACAGTCTATATTCCATTTTTTGTGTGTGTCCCAATAATGTTCTTTGGGGCCTTTTTTTCCTCCATTTTTAGATCCAATCCAAGGTCATGAACTGCATTTCATTGTCATTGCATCTTTTTAGTTGTTTCTTTTTTAAATTGTGGAAACATCTACACAACATAAGCTTTTCTATCTCAACCCCTCCCAAGCACTTGTTCAGTTGGAGTAATCATGTTCACAGTTTGCCCTCATCACCATCCATTACCAGAACTTTCCCTTCACCCAAAACAAAAACCCTACACCAAATATGCATTAACTGCCCATTCTCACCCCTCACCCACAGTACTCTACAGTCTTTCTCTCTCCATTAATTTGCATTGTCCTAAATGCTTCCTTTTTTTTTCAGGTCTCATTTGTCATTTCTTATTTCCTATGCTAATTGAATGCTATAAAAATTAATATATCGTATTTTATGCAATCTTAGAGAAGCCACTACTTCTCTGGTCTTCAGTTAATAATAAAAGAGAAGAGGACTGATGATCTCTGGAATTGTCTGTAGGATGAGAGCATTTTGGAGATTTTTTTCAAAACATTTATTTCACATTTGATATATAATGAAGTTGCATAAATATTTATGTGGTTGGAAATTATGTCTATAAGTAAAGAGATAAAGTGTGATGAGTTCCATAAAATGGAACAAGAAAGATATTAAACTGTTAAAGTTATCTTTCAGTTTAAAATTTGTTTCTCGTCACAAAATGAAACTAAAGAATATGAACTCAGTCTGACCCTCATTTCCCAAGAGGAGTTCAAGATGGCATGAGTCATCATCATGCAGACTTGTTCTCAAAATATGGGATAAGGTCTCCACAGCAAAACAGATGAGTCCACTAAATAGAGAAAATGGAATCACAAGTTAATATATATCCTCCAAATCTTTTCTCAACAAATACTTGAGGGAGAACACCAAAAGTTCCAAGTTGACCTAATTTAACCACGGGTGGTGTAGGGACTTAGTGAAGAATCTTAAAACATGAATGAAAGAGTAATGAGCCAAAAATGTGGGTGTAGGAGCAGCAGCTGCAACAACTGCAGCTTATAAAAAGAAAGTTAGCCTCACCATGGAACTGTGTTTGCCGAGGCTCTGCTAGTAGATGCTTCTGTGATGAATGTGGCCTTACTGAGAATAATACCAAGATTAGATAAGACACTAAGACAAAAATCAAAGTCATGACAAATGGTCCAAACTAAGCCAACTAGTTGCAAACGCAGATCTTTCGTGCTCTTAACCCTTATTAAAAAAATAATCTCTCCTTATTCTTCTAGTCCACAATTTTTCTTGAGTGCCTACTAGGTGCAAAGTACTATGCTAGGCACATCTAGTTGGAGATCCTGTCAGTTGCTGAGTATGTCTATTCCAATTATTATGGAACTAGGAAAATAACTAGACGATAGATATTCACTGGGTATTTACTGGACCTACTATAAGACAGACCTGAGCTAAAACTTCAATATATAGGGAAATAGAAAACAAATCAAAATATAAGACTATGATCCAATCATATCAATGATTATATGAAATATAAATGATTAAACTTCCAGACATTGTTAGAGTCTATTTAGTTTTTTTAAAAAACATTTTTATTGTGAAATATAACATATATATATAAAAGCAACAAATTTCAAAGTACATTTTAACAAGTAGTCATAGAACATATTTCAGAGCTTGGTATGGGTTACAGTTTCACAATTTTAGGTTTTTCCTTCTAGCTACTCTAAGACATTGGAGACTAAAAGAAATATCAATAAAATGATTCAGGATTCATACTCATTTATTAAATTCTGACTTCTCTATTATAACTCTTCCTTCTCCTTTGATCATTCTCCCAATTTTTAGCAGTATTTGGGCTTTTTCATGTTGGAAAGGGCTGTAAATAATATGGGATAGGGGGATGGAACTGATTGATGTTCTTGGAGCACTAGCCCATCTGGGTTTCAGGACTTATCTGGCTTAGGAAACCATGTGGAGGTAGTGCTTCTAGAAAGTAATCACAGTGCATGAAACTTTTGTAGAATCTCAGATAGAGCCCTAGATGTTCTTTATGGTTGGCATGAGTGCTTTGGGTTGGGGTTTGGCAAACCAAGGTAAGTAGCAATATCTAGCTGAAGCTTGTATAAGAGTAGCTTCCAGAACATCCTCACAACTCTATTTGAAATCTGCCAGCCCCTGGTACCTTATGTTGTTACATTTCTTTCCCCACTTTTGATCAGGAAGGCATTGTCAATTCCACAGTGCCACAGCCAGGCTCATCCCTGGGTTTCCTACCCCATATTGCCAGTAAGACTTTCACCCCTCGATGTCATATCCCACATGGGGGGGGAGGGTAATGATTTTACTTGCAAAGTTGGGCTTAGAGAGAGAGAAAGAATACATCGGAACAACAAAAGAGGTCCTCTGGAAACAACTCTTAGGAATACCTATAGGTAGGCTAAGCTTCTCTGCTACATACATAAGCTTCACAAGAGCAATCCTCAAGATCAACGGCTTGGCCTATCGACATGGGAATCCCTAACATTTGAGATAGTGTCAGGAGTTTCCCTGGTGGTAAAGCTTAATAATTCCATATTTTTTCTTCCATCCCTCAAGGGATTTTGCCAATACTTTTAAATTATCTGCTCAACATACTCTGGTATGTATCCAGGTATTACATTAAGCTATATAGTATTATAAGACCTCATTCCCATTCTGGGCTCCATGTGTTTGGATTGTTTAAATGATCTACCCAGACAGGTTGGTTAGATTCTTTTTTTAAAAAAAACAAGAGTTAACTATACATTATATATACATACATTATAAATAATTATAAATGTATTATAAAATACATACATTATAGATACAGAAATAGGAATAGGCTAAATGCAAGGAGATAGAAAAAGATATACCATGTAAATAGTATTAGAAAGCAGGAATGGCTATATTCAGATAAAACAGATTACAAACTCACCTGAGATAGGGTGAGACATTTCACAATGATACAAAGAATCAATATATCAAGAAGACATAACAATCATAAATGTGTATATACTTAATAATAGAGTTTTCAAAAACATAAAACAAACAGGAACAGAATTAAGAAGAAATACACAAATTCACACTTGTAACTGGATATTTTAACTTCTCACTCAGTAATTAGTGAGTCAATTACATAAATAATCAGTGAGGACAGAGAAGATCTGAACATTAGTTATCTTGGTCTAATTGGCATTTTATGACATTTATGATCTAATTGACATTTATCTACACCGAACTGCAGAAAATACTTTAAAAAAAAAAGGTACACATAGAACATTTTCCATGATAGACCATACACTTGGGCATAAAATTTCAATAAATTTCAAAAAATGGAACTCTTTTTTTTCTTTCAATTTATTGAGAGGTACATTCACACAGCACAGAAACCATCCAAAGTATACAATCACTGGCTCTCAGTATCATCATATAGTTGTATATACATTTCCATTATCAATTTTTTCATCAGCTAGTTGTGTTCATCATCATGATCATTTTTAGAACATTTGCATCACTTCAGAAAAAGAGATCATAAGACAAAAGAAAAAAACTCTTAAATCCCATGCCCTTACCCCTCCCTCTCAATGACCACTATATGGCAATCTACCAATTATTTTTTGCCACTTACCCCCGTTATTTATTTATTGTCCATAATTTTTTACTCATCTATCTATTGCCTGGACAAAGGGAGCATTAGACACAAGACTTTATTTAACAATCACACAGTCACATTGTAAAAGCTTTTTAGTTACACAATTGTTTTCAAGAATCAGGGCTACTGGAATACAGTTAAACAGTTTCAGGTACTTCCCTCTAGCTACTCCAATATAGCATAAACTAAAAAGGGATATCTACATAATGCATAAGAATAACCTCCAGGGTAACCTCTCGACTCTATTTGAAATCTCTCAGCCACTGAAACTTTATCTCATTTCTCTCTTCCCACTTTTGGTCAATAAAGCTTTCTCAATATCATGATGCCAGGTCCTGGCACATCCCAGGGTGTCATCTCCCATGTTGCCAGGGAGATTTACACCTTGGGCATCATGTTCCACATAGTGGGGAGGGTAGTAAGTTCCCCTGCCATATTGGCTTAGGGAGAGAGGTTACATCAGAGCAACAAAAAAGGTTCTGGGGTGGGGGGCGGTGACTCTTAGACATAATTATAAGTAGGCTTAGCATCTTCTTGGTGGGAATAAGTTTCATAGGGGCAAACCCCAAGAGCGAGGTCTCAGCCTATTGAATTGGTTGTCCCCACTGCTTGTGAAAATATTAGGAATTTCCCAGATGGGAAAGCTTAATATTTCCTCCTTTCTCCCCAGCCCCCCAACGGGACTTTACAAATGCTTTTTTATTCTCTGCCCAAATTACTCTCGGATGTATTGGGGCCTGATACTAACCTGTACAAATCAACAAGATCTTAACACCCTATTCAAAATCCCATGCATTA
Source organism: Myrmecophaga tridactyla (assembly GCA_004026745.1). Classification (NCBI taxonomy): domain Eukaryota; kingdom Metazoa; phylum Chordata; class Mammalia; order Pilosa; family Myrmecophagidae; genus Myrmecophaga; species Myrmecophaga tridactyla. The sequence continues at coordinate 20,491 of PVIY010003189.1, forward strand.
TAGTGTTAAAATAAATTGATCATACAAGTTAAATGAGATAATGTGCTACCAAAAATATAAATTTTGCATGAAATGAACATCTCTTCCTTTGGTCTCACATAGAAATTGAAGTTTTAAAATATGGGCCATATCATCCTTTACCCTGTATTCTGATTTACCTTTGTCCTATCCAGATCAACTTCATTCATATCTCTACTTGAAGTCTGGGCAGTTTTTCACTTTTTTTTTTTTAACAGTTGCTGTGTGGGGTAATGCTGACTTTCATAGCTTCAGAGCTCTAAATCTGAGTCTCAGGTGTCACATAAATACCTGAATTTCCAGGAAATGACCAGGTTATACAGAAATAGCTTGACAACTGGAACTCTTACAGAGTATATATTTATCTTTTACTCTGATGGAGTTAAATTAGAAGTCATTAACAATGCATATAATAAATGTCCAGATATTTAGAGATTTAAACTTCTGTTACACAGGGCTTATACCTCTTCTATGTAATTTTCTATAACCCTTCCATTCATAGTTTTTTGAGTATTCTCTTTTAGGAGATTACAGATTAATTAAAAAATCAGTGCTCATGACTTTATAATCTTTGTCAGACCCTCAGGGCAGATACTGCCCTGAGAACTTACATAAAGAAAACTCAATAAATCCTTGATCAAAACCTCAATAAGTGCTTGATGAAAGAATGGATGATTTTCAAATTCCATTATTCCTGCTACTTTAGGGAATGGTTTTCTCTTTATATATTTACTTACTTGTTTGTTTATATCATTCAAACTAATTATTCAAAAAAGAATGTTTGAACAAATTTAAAAATAGAATGAATTATTAACTGATTAAGAATTCAAATTGTTTGACTACAATCAACCAATTTCCCATAAAATTTCAACTGAGAAAGTCTGACCTAATTGTTGGTTTAATATAACTTTGTTCCCCATTTTTGTTGCTCTGTTATTTCTTTCATGTTTTTGGTAATATAGAAAAACAAATATGAGCAAAATATTTCACACAAATGAAATGTGTTTAACATGAATGTTATTTTAACTAGTTTTAAAGAAGTAAAAGGTTCTTATCTCACTCTCTTGGGAAAGAAGATCCATTTAAAACCTTAGAATTTACTGCGTGTGGCTCTTTTTTTAGTGAATCTCACAGGTAATATCTATAAATAGAAAAAAATTAGACTAAGAAAGATCGAGACTACATCTTTCTTTGAGATAGTATATTGTTCATATACTGTAATGAAAGTAGTTACAAAATAACTAGAAACCCTTTGTTGTTGTTGGAAACCCATTACTCCACTTTGGGTTGGAATTAATGGAATCTTGCAAATATTCCATATAACATGTCACTTTTAACTAGAAATTCTACAGCTTTTATAAATTCAGTGTTCTTAGGAAGCTCTTATATCACCATTTATTGGCAAGTGCAAGTGACATAAAACTGAATGGAATTGATTAAGACCATGTATTCCAGTCAAAAATTATTTCAGTGTAAAGAATGAAACAGATTTTTGCCAGAAGATGGAGGCACTTCCCCAAGCAACGCAGTTTAAATGCAGCTAAATACCAACTGATTGTGCCTAAATTTCAAGCTGTTGATTATTTTATACACTAATTCCTTCTCTGAAGATCTCAAGGTTCAAAATGTGAATGTCAATAATCATTTAATAGGGATATTAATACTAGCCATTAAGTTGTAGTTTTCCACTGCAGTATTTCTTTGATTCTGTGCCTATTAATGGAGCCATTCTCTGTTTCTTCTTCCATTTCCTATCACACTGTGATGGTTAGGCTCTGGTGTTAACTTGACCAACTGATGATGCCCAGTTGACTGTTTAGGCAAACACTGGCCTGACCATTGCTGAAGGATATTTTGTAACTTGGTGATAAACCGGAAGGCTGGTGTATTAAATCATCAGTCAGTTGATTGCATCTGTGGCTGATTACATCTGTGATCATCTAAGGGGAGTCTCCCACCAATGAAATAATTCAATCAAAGACTTTAAAGGAAGAAGAGAGACTTTTTCACTGCTCCTTCAGCCAGTGAGCCTTTCCTGTAGGTACAACATCGAATGGATGCCAGATGATTATGGAGTCCCTTGATTCTCGTCCTTACAAGACAAAGTTTCTCTGCCTTCCTTCAACTGACTTTCTCTGTTACTAGTTCATTAAACATACTGTTATGAGCTAATTGAGTATTATTAAATGCACTCATTTTTTGATGCTGTTAAAAATATTTTATGTCACTTAAAGATTTGTTACTTTTTTTATGTCAGATGCTCGAATGATTGTTCAGATCGTGTGATGGTCTTTGTTTTATATTCATTTATTCAACAAATATTTATTAAGTCCATGCAAGGTGCTTAGTAAGATATGGTCCTGCCCTCAAGACTCAGTATTATGGTGGGGAGGAGGAACACATAAATAAGTAAATACAGTAAAATAGTGAGCTAGGGTAAAAGTATGGGGGGTGGGTAAGCTATAGATACATAAACATGGAAGGAATGATTTCTTTCTACTTGGTTGTGATGGGAGGGAAGAAAGACCGGAAGTGGTAGTGTTTTGACGAGTCAGTAGGTTATTTTGGAGTTCTCTGTGTTGGGCTGGTATTATTTTTTGCAACTGTCCTGTAACTTTGAAAATATTTCAAAATAAAATTTTTTTTTAATGAAGAAAAAAACCAAAACATGACTCAACTACTAAATTCAAAGAAATAAGCAGGTTGAAAGTGAAAGGGTGGAAAAATATGTAACATCCAAGTAGTAACCAAAAGAGATGTGGGAGATAGCTATGCTAACGGCAGATAAAATAGAGTAGGTCAAGTTGTTAAAGGGACAAAGAAGTTCCTTGTATACTGATAAATAGGTCAGTTCAAACAGGACATAATATATGTATCTAACAGCAGATATCCAAAAAATATGAAGCAAATACTGACAGATTTGAAGGGGGAAATAGATGGTTCTACATTAATAGAAAACTTTAAAATATCACCTTAAATAATAGATAGAACATCTAGACAGACTCTCAGTAAGAATATAGAAAATTTGAATGATACTCTAAACAACTAGAACTAACAAATAGAGAAGACTTTACTCAACAGCAGCAGATTTTACATGCTTCTTGAGTGCTCATGGATTATTCCCCAGGATAGACCATATCTTAGGTCCCAAAGCAAATCTCCATAAATTTAAAAATATTGAATTCATACACTTTTCTTACTGCAATGCAATGAATTTACAAGTCAATAAAAGAAGGAGAAATGTAAGATTCACAAGTATGGAAATTAAACAATATTCTTTTTTTGCATTCTTATTTTTACTTATGTATGATACATGACACAGAATTATTATTTTAATGCATGATTTTTAAAATTCAAAGAATAAAAAAGTTATGGAGTAAAAATAATTTACTGTCCCTCCCAGACCTGACCTCCATTCACTCAACTTCCCTCCCAAGGGGAAACCAGTTTTCTATAAATCCTTACAAAGATACTCTTTGCACATACAAAAATATTCACAAGCAGGAATTTTTAATTTTGTTTATTTAATTTTGTATTTGGGAGTTAATGGTGGCATGCTATATGCACAGTCTATACTTGTACCTTGCTTTTCTCATGTAATGTAACTCAGGATGTGCTCAGTAGGCAGTATAATGTAGAGGTTGAGTGCAGACTACCTGGTTTGAACAAAGTCCATACTTACTAGCTCTGTGATCCTGGGCAAGTTTTTTTTAACCTCTCTGAGCCTTAGTGTCCTCATCTATAATCATAATCCCCATTTCATAACATTACTGACAGGATTAAATAAATTAGTATATGTAAAGTGCATAAAATAGTGGCTGGTACATATTACATATAATAAATGTTAGCTATTATAAGTACATATGGAACTGCAGCCTTTTCAACAACTGTGTTATAGTCTATCCTGTGGACATGTTGTATTTTGTCTGACCAGCTCTATATTGATTGACAACTAAACCAGACTGTTCCCAACATTTGCCATTGCAAACATATTGCAACGTTATAACTTCTTAAAAAAGCAAGTATAAACTTTATAAAGTATAAAGTTTATAAGTATATGAAAGTATAAAGTATAAAAGTTTATACTTTATAAACTTTATAAAGTATAAATGTCCAAAGTTAGTTTAATTATAGGTACAGAGCACATCTAGATGGTGGAATATAATATGACCAATCAAAATGAGGTTGTGAAAGAATATGTAATATGTGAAAATGCTCACATACATTGTATTAGGTGGAGACCAAAATTTTTAATATTTACTAGATTTTTCCCATTATTGGAAAAAGTTATAATGTATATTGTTTAAATTTAGAAATGATCAAAAAGTACAGAGAAATATAATAATAAGGGGTATGGGATGTATGAGGTTTTTGTTTCTATTTCTTTTTCTGGAGTGATGCAAACGTTCTCAAAATGATAGTGGTGATGAATACACACCTATGTGACAATATTGTGAGCCACTGACCACATACTGTGAATGGACTGTATATGTGTGAAGATTTCTCAATAAAAAGTATTTAAAAAAGAAACACAATAATAAATCCTAATTCTACCATCTAGAGCTAGCCTTGTTTAACATGTTTTATATTTTACATATAACTCCACTATCACCTTTGATCTTTAGGAGTATTTGGGCTATGCCCATTCTAATTTTTTCATTTTGGAAGAGGCAGTTGATAATATGGGATAGGGGGATGGAACTAGTTAATGTTCTAGAGGGGCTGGCCCCTCTGCATTTCAGGACTTATCTTGTCCAGGGACCCTTCTGGAGGCTGTAAGTTTCTGGAAAGTTACTCTAGTGCCAGAAACTTTGTAGAAATTTATATAATGCCACAGGTGTTCTTTAGGATTGACGGGAATGGTTTTAGTTAGGGTTTGGCAAGCTATGATAGGTAGCAATGTCTAACTGAAGCTTCCTTAAGAGTGACCTCCAGAGTAGCCCCTCAACTCTATTTGAACTCTTATTTGTTACATTGCTTTTCTTCTTTTGGTCAGGATTGCATTGTTGATCTCATGGTGCCAGGGCCAGTCTCATCTCTGGAAGTCTGACATATTTTTTGTGTGTTACCAATTCATATCCTTTGCTCTTTTTTTTTTTACTAGTCCATTTGTCTTTTTTATTGATCCAATAAGCACCTTTATGCATTAATTATATTACCCTTTGTTATTATCCCTCACATATTTATATTAAAATATGTTATTCAATTAAAACTTTTCTTGAATTTAAAACTATATTTTTCCATTATGGAGTCTACTTTCTCATGTACACTTATGAGTAACTTGGTATCCTGAATAATTTGGGTCATAATCCTTTCATATTCCTTGAGTTGATTCTTCACTATTTGATTATTTAACTTTTTAAAAATTATACTGTGCTAGTTTGCAAGCTGCCAGAATGTAGTATTACCAGAAATGGAACAGCTTTAAAAAAGAGGAATTTAATAAGTTAGAGTTTACAGTTCTAAGCCTATAAAATTGTCCAAAGAAAGGCATCCAGGGAAAGATACCTTAATTCAAGGAAGGCCAATGGGACAGGAACACCTCTGTCAGCTGGGTAGTAATGTGGCTGGCATCTGCTCATCCCTTACTCCTGGGCTCTGCTGCTTTCAGCCTCTGTTCTTTAGGGTTCCTTGCTTCTCCAAGGCTGGCTTTCATCTCTAGGCTTCCCTTGGCTCTCTCCAGGTTCTTGTTTGCTTAACACCTCATGGTGACATCTGTGGGCTCCAAGCATGTCCAAACATCTGCATCTCTGTTCTCCTAGTGCAGGCATCTGTGTCAACTCTGCTCTGAAGTTTCTCTCTCTGTTGGCTCTCTCTCTGTCAGTTCTGAGGCTTCTACCATTTCTGTAGGCTCTCTCTCTCTGTTGGCTCCAAGGTTTCTGTCAAATCTAACTCTCTCCAAGGTGTTTCCTCTTTTAAAGGAGTCCAGTAAACTAATCAAGACCCACCTGGAATGGGTGGAGCTATATCTCTCTAGAGATAATCTTTTCAAAAGAATCTAAATACAATGTTGGATCAGGATTAAAAGAAATGGCTGCCTCCAAAAAATTGAATTAGGATTAAAACTTTGTTTTTCTGGGGTATATGCCCATATATACACATTACATTTAGCTTTTTGATATTTACTCAGTTCAACTTAACAGATACTTGTTACTTGCCTACTGAGGCAAGCACTGTTCTAAAGCTGGAGGTACAAAGAGGAACTAATTCATGGTTCCCGTTCTTAAGGTTGAATAAGAAAGAAGTAAACAGATAAATCAAAGCTTATTCAAGAGGAGAATTAAGACATGATACAGACAGCAACACAAATGCTTTTGTGACTAAATGTAAAAATTTGGGGTTTCTTTCACTAACAATTCCAATCATATAAAATGTTACTTGGTATTGGCAAAGCTCAGTTTGAAAATTATTTTAAAATTTTATGAAACACTTTCCTGGATACTAAGCTGCTACTTTATTAATTGACTCCTCTCCATTCCCTGGCACCTTCTCTTATGGCAAAGTCCTCTTTTTTATCCTCCTGCTTTAGCACTTCAGCTTATGTTCTATTTCCTATTGGCTCAGGACAAGGTGGGAGATTTGATAGAAACTAGGAAAAGCTTCAAATAGAAAAGTTCCTTTTTCCTGCATTTAAAAATTTTTCCATAGCTATATAAATAATCTCTAAGATGCTAATAACATGGCATTTGAGCTATAATTAGGGTGGAAAAACAACTAAATCAACTCTAAGAATGAATTTATAAACTTTCAAATATTTTGAAATTAGAAATCATAACTCTAATACAAATTCTGACTCAATGTTATGACATATTCACAGAGAAAACAGTTTAATGAAGCAGATTGCAGAAAGAGATTCTGAATAACAATACCCTTCTGCAATACTTGTGGAGATGAGCACGTGAATGTGGGGATACACAGAACAGGTTTTACCTCAATGTCTCTCCTCCCTCTTCCCTACATGTGTGCTGTACACTGAGGATATGGTGTCACGCTAAGCAGTGACAATACTGGGCTTTCAGTGGTGTCATCTCAGAATTCATGGGTAAGACATGAATACATTCATATTCACAACAAGTTAAGACTTCAAAGAGGGACTGGACAGTTTATGGGTTAATGTAATACCCTGATACATTCCAGAGGGTTTTGGACAGAAAATAAAGTTTGCAAAGTCCTTGAGGTACTGGGGGAAAATGTGAAACTATTAAACTTCCCCACCTGGGAAATTCCTGATATTTTCTCAAGCATTAGGGACTCCCAATTTAATAAGCCAAGCCTTCTATCTTGAGGCTTGCCCCTATGAAACTTATTTCTATAATGGTGAAGCTACGCCTACTTATAATTATGCCTAAGAGTCACCCCAGAGGACATTTTTTTGTTGCTCAGATGTGGCTTCTCTCTCTAAGCCAAACTATGCAAATGAACTCATTATCCTCCCCCACTATGTGGGACATGACTTCCAGGGGTGTAAGTCCCCATGGCAACATGGGACATAACTCCTAGGGATGACCCTGGGTCCTGTCATTGTGGGATTGATCAAAAGTCCTTCTTAAACCAAAGAGGGAAAAGAAATGAAATGAAAGAAAGTTTTAGTGGCTAAGAGATTTCAAATAGAGTCAGGAGGTCATTCTGGAGGTTACTTTAATGTAAGCTTCAGCCAGATATTGCAAATTGGGACTGTATGCCAGGCCCCAGCCCACAGTATTCCTCAATGCCCTAAAGAATATCCTGGGCTCTAGCTAAGAATCTAGAAAAGTTTATTTATTAAGTTTATTTTTGCAGAAACTTAAAACCTCCAGATTGTCCCGATGCCAGATAAACCCTGAAATCCAGAGTCCCAGTCTCTCCGAGAAGGTCAACCAGTTTCATTCCAGTACCCCATAATATCAACAGCCCTTTTCAGCACAAAAAATTTGGAATTGTCATTGCCTAGATATCCCTGAAGATTGAGAGAAAAATCAAATGGGAGGGTGAAGATGAAACTGAGAAATGAGGATTTAACAAATGATTACGAGTATTGAATCATTATATAGATATTTCTTTTTGGTTTCTAGTGTAGCCAGAAGAATATACCATTGAATATATTCAATGTTGAATTGTAACCCAGCAGCTTTGATTGTTGATGATTGTATAACTATATAGTTTTAATCTTGTGACTGCATGATTGTAAAAACCTTGTATCTGATACCCCCCTTATACAGTGTATGTAAGATGAATAATAAAATAAAGACATGTATGGGAAAAAAAAAGAGGGACTGAAGGTTGGTATTAGACCCAACCTTCTACTGAAGATCATATGTATGATGCGTGTTTGTCAAAGTTAACTACCGAAGTTCAACCTGGCCAGCAAGATTGGAGGTCCTTGAGGTTTTATAGGGAGAACAATTCTCTCTCTTATTTCTGCCTTGGCTTGTAAAATACAAGCTATTGTCTTCATAAAGATATTTATTAGAGCTTCTGCTTTCTCTCCATCCCTTGATCATTCCTTCCCATGATAGAATAAGAACAAGAAGAAAGTCAAGAAATATGGTATTCTAGATTCTCTATCTGTTGGAGCTGCCATTTTTCAGACACACCCATTCCCTATCCCTCATAAGGGAAACACATCAGGCTGATTCTGCAACTGTCCAGTGTGTGGCTCAGTGGATGACTTCTCCCATCAAATAGGTGGGAGAAGCCTAGTTTGGGGCTCACACCCAAGCCCCATTCTCAAATCCAGCCTAACCAGTACTAAATTTATAACACTATCAGACTCCTGAGTATATTTCTCAAATAGTTTGGAATCCAGAAGGCAGGAACAATGTGACTGTTAAGCCTCCTGTCATAATGAAGGAAAACCCAACAGTAGCCTCCTGTCATAATGAAGACAGGTCAGGTCCAGCTATTCACAGCTGTCACAGCAGGCAGACAATCCCTCTGACAGTGGTACCAAAGTGAGAGATCCTCAGAAGTCCAAGCAGACTATCAGGAACATCTGCCCTGGTAGCAAGGCCCCAAGAATCAGAGTAAGGTTCAAGGACAGAATTGAATACGCAGGCCTGGGATTTCCAGGAGAAAGTCATGGCCCCTACCTACATAGAAGGACTGGGGTCCAATCAAATTATTGAAAGAAGGGTTTGGAACAGCATCCAAACCAGAAATCCTCCTGTATTACTATTTTCCTGACCTGACCCAGGTTATTGTATCCCAAGTCCCATTGAAGGAATGGGGAAAAGGGCAAGACTGTGCTTGTAGGGAGATCAGTGAAGCCTAGCTGAGGAACAGCTTAGGGCTGGAGGTTGGGGGCAAAGGGCTGTGATCCTTGTCCCTTAATGCTCTCTACCCTTCCTCTTCCTCTACCCTTCAAGCCAACCCTATGTGATGGAGAACCAGTCCTGAGTCAAACCTGTTAGGAGTGAAATCCCACAGCTAGGCAGTTGCTTAGATCAATGATTTTGACAAAAAGTAAGAGTTGCAGGAAAGTCTAGATAGGTCATTAGGCAATCCAGTTCCTTTCCACCAATCTGTGCACAGCTAGGAGGAGGTGTCCCAGAAAGGGCATGATTGCAAGACTAGTCAAAGTTTTAAAATAAAAACAACACATGACAGGATGTCCCAGACTAGAACTCTTGTTTTCTAAATCACTGGTTCAGATTAGGACCTGAGACAGTTGTGTATATAATGCATTCCTGCCTGAGTCTGTGAGTGGACCTGAGTCAACATACCAATGAATTGGGATTTCTATTTTCTGTGGAACGGGTACCTACATCACAATTCATTACTGACAATAGAAAGGTCAAAAATGAAATAAGTCTAGAGAAAGAACCATGTGACCCTTTCAAATGGAGCCAGAGAATAAGGTTATCTAGGGTGAAGTTGCATTACTGCAGTATTTATCTTTCAGTAAATGGCCCCTAATCAGTGAAACACTGCTAATGATGAATACATCTATTTTAACAGTGCAGGAATGAAAGACTGCCAGCAAAAGCCCTTAAAGAAAACGCAGCTACCAAAATTATATTTCTTTTAATGTAGACAATATTTGAGAAATATGACTTCACTGTAAAAAAAAGCTAAGATTTAGTCAGAAATAGTCAATTCTGAGAAATTCATGTGAATTAAAGTGTATGGGTGAGCACATGAAAGCACAATGACCAAGATGATAGTGAAGGGTAAGCACTGGTATAGGAAATAAAATAGCAGTTAATACAATAACTTTGGTGTGCCTTTTATGATTTCATAGCAGGCTATATCAAAAGTTTGCATACATGCCTTAAACTCCTCTATCCTCTGAGAAGGAAGCCCAGGGTATTTTGTGTTCATTCTGGGGTTAAAACTTTGATGCAAATCCCTTCCTTCAGATTCTGGGAAGATAGCAGAGAAGGAAGCTCCAGGAATCAGTCCCTCCACCAGAACAACTATTAAAGAGGCAGAAACAGCCTGAATCAACTATTTTGAAACTCCTTTCAAGCAAAAGCAGCTTGGAACAAAGCTTTTATCAACAAAAAGTGATACAAGAAACAATTGAGGAGTACTGTAAGATGGCAGAATAGGATAAGTCAAGTTCACCACTGCTCCAAGGAACAGTTACAGAAGTGACGGGAAGTGACCTGGAAGGGTCTTCTACACCACATAGGGAGGCCCTGGTTGCAAAAGCTGAAGAATTGAGACATAGAGAACCAGAGACCATTTAGCTAGCGTGAACAGCCTAAGGTACCCCTTTCCGAAAGGAAGGCCAGAGTCCTCAGGAAGGCACGGACAGGAAGATGGGGACAAGGAAGTAAGCCAAGCTATGTTCCTGGAACATGCTATCCTCACACATGCCGCATCGTGACCTGCAATGCCCCCAACACCTCACGCACCTGAACTCTGTCACCTGCCTGCCCCAAATATTCCAAACACCCCCACCTCCAACCTGCTCCCTGCCCATCTCTGCCCCACACAAGTGTGCATGCCTGCCCCATTTCTCCCACAGAAGTGCCCAGTCTATCCCCATTCCCCTGGAGACCCTCACACCCACGCCCAACCCTCTGACCTCCACCTCCCCTCCCTGCTCCCTGTAGGTGGTCACCTGCGCATCCTGGCTATGCCCTGGCCACAACTCTTCTAGTTCATAAAGTCATGCAACCCCGCCCCATGCCCTGAGCTCTGCGCACACGTATCTCAGCGTCCAGCCCCCCAGATCTTCACACACACATGTACAAACCCCTGCCACACACCCCCAGCTCTGGGCAAGCACTGACCTGTGCATCCGGGCCACACCCGCCCCCGGTCCATGCAGGAACAATGCCACTGTGTTGCCTGTGAGCTCTGCACATGCGTACCCCAGACCCACACACATACATAGCTACATCCTCCCCATTGGGTGCCCACACATATGTGCATTGACCTCTTAACACCTATACCCCATGCCCCCTGGCCCACATGCATGCACATCCTTGTGCCACACTCCGACACAAGTGCCCTGCTCCCACACCTGCCAGATGCTCATGTGTGCATCTGTGCTGCAAAGCCCCTATCCTGCACATGTGTACACCACTGCCCCAACCCTCCTTCCCCCAGCACCTGCACAGCTGCACCACAGTCCTGCCCACATGACATCAACCACTCCTGACCCACATCCCTTAACCCCTGTGACTTATGCCCAACCCTACACACTCGTGCATCTGTTCCCAGTCCCCGTGGACACCTCAACCCTTCTAGTTCATAAAGTCATGAGCCCTGCCCTCCCTGTGTCCCTACCTCTGTGCCCCACACATCACATCCTGATACCCATGACCCCCACCATCTATGTATCCACCCACATCATGCCAGTGCACAAGCCCCGTGCATCTACACAGCCCCCATCTACTTTCTGTCATGCCCTACCTCTGTCTCCCCCATGCTGCACCCTGCTCCTGTGTTCCAAGTCCTACCTAAGCTGCACCCTACCCTCACAGACCCCAGACCGCAGCTCCACAACCCCACACCCCACACCCCACGCTCACGGGCACCAGCACAGAGTCCCCAACATATGCCTATACCTATACCGCTAGATTGTGCCTTGCCCCATGTCCCACATCCTATTCTACAGCCATCCCACAAATGCAAAGCTTTACAATACTGAAGGAAATCAACTTTCAAACTAACACTATCAAGATATTTACATGCCCTGAAGACAACAAAAGATCACTAAGCATATCATGATGCAGACAGATATAGCCCAGCCTAACAACCAAATTAAAACACCAGAGGAGACACAGACTTTGGAACAACAAATCAAATATGTTCATATAAGTCTACTAAATAAAATCAGTGGGATAGCTAATGACATAGAGGAGATCAAGACGATACTACAAGAGCATCAGGAGGAATTTGAAAGAATAAATAGAAAAATAACAGATATCACAGAGATTAAAGATGCTGTAGGTCAAATAAAATAAATACTAAAGACAGACAACAGCAGATTTGAAGAGGCAGAAGAAAGAATGAGTGAACTAAAAGACAGGAAAACTGATTTCAAACACACAAAAGAGCAAATGGCTAAAAAGATGGAAAGATTTGATTTGGATCTCAGGGAAATAATGGACAAAACAAAGCACATAAATATAAGAATCATTGGTGTCCCAGAAAGAGAACAGAAGAGTAAAGAGCTAGGAAGATTAGTTGAGGATATAAAGGGAGAAAACTTCTCAGCCCTTATAAATAAAGACAAACATACGCAAATCAAAGAAGCCCAATGAACTCCAAATAGGCCTACCCAAGACACATAAAAATTAGTCTGTTAAATGTTGAAGAGAAGCAAATACTGAAAGCAGCAACAGAAACACAATCTATACAAAGGAAACCACATAAGACTGAGTTCAGACTACTCAGCTGGCACAATGGAGGTAAGAAGGCAGTGGTATGAAATATTTAAGAACCTGAAAGAAAAGACTTCCAGTCAAGAATTCTATACCCAGCCAACTTTTCCTTCAAAATTGAGGGAGAGATTAAAATTTCCACAGACAAACAAATGCTGAGAGGAGTTGTCAACAAGAAACTGGCCCTATAAAAAATACTAAAGAGAGTTCTGCCAGCTGAGAAAAAAAAAAAAAGGAGAGGGAGGTCTTGAGGAAGGTAAAGAACTGAAAAGTACCAGTAAGGGTAACTTTTTTTATTTTTATTTTTTTTAATTGACAAGCCAAAACAACATACAAACACAAACATTCTTAACATACAAACATTCCATACATGGTGTACAATCAGTGGCTCACAGTATCATCACATAGTTATATTCATCATCATGATCATTTTTTAGAACATTTGCATCACTCCAGAAAAAGAAATAAAAAGAAAAAATTCATACATACCATACCCCTTACCCCTCCCTCTCATTGACCACTGGTATTTCCATCTACTCAATATATTTTAACCTTTGTTACCCCTATTTTTTTCTATACTTACCAGCAGTGCAGAAGTTTCCCAGTTTCTCTACCTCCTCTCCAACATTTATAGTTTCCTATTTGTTTACTAGCAGCCATTTTTGTAGGTGTGATGTGGTATCACATTGCAGTCTTGACCTGCATTTCCCTTATAGCCAGTGAAAATGAGCATCTCTTCATGTGCTTTTGAGCCATCTGTAGATCGATTTGGGGAGAATTGACATCTTAACTATATTTAGCCTTCCTATCCATGAGCAGGGAATGTCTTTCCACCTGTTTAGATCTTTACTGATTTCTTTTAACAATGTTATGTAGTTTTTTGTGTACAAGTCCTTAATGTCCCTAGTTAAGGTAATTCCTAAGTACCTGATTCTTTTAGCTGCTATTTTAAATGGAATTTTTCCTTAACTGAATCCTCAGGTCATTGCTTGTGCATAGAAATATTACCGATTTTATATCCCCCCACCTTGCTGAATTTGTTTATTAGCTCAAGTAACTTTGTTCTAGATTTCTCAGGATTTTCTAAGTTTAGTATCATGTCATCTGAAAATAATGAAAGTTTTACTTCTTCCTTTCCAATTTGGATGCCTTTTATTTCTTTGTCCTGCCTGATTGCTCTCACTAGAACTTAAAGGTTTAGATCTCCTTTTTGTTGAGGGTGTGCTTATTGGTTATCTTTCTCTTGGGAACAGTGGAATTATTTAAATTGAGAGTGCTGATGGACTGTGGACTTTGGGCATTTTACATGATGCCTATTGAATACAGGTGGCTGAAGAATGCACTGACTAAGAAGTAGATTGGCTAATGATGGTGTAAACTTATGATCGAATATTGTGTGGTTCTACAAAAAGGAATGAGGTCATGAGGAATGCAACAATGTGAATGAACCTGTGGGACATTTGGTGAGGCAAAATAAGCCAGAAATGAAAGAACAATTATTGTATGGTCTCCTTTAGAAAATGCTTATAAGAAAACAGGATCCTAGATTGTAAGCTCTTCTAGCAGACATATTTAGTCCAGAGTGGTAATTATTATTTCTGGATTTTGAGAGGCTGTTTTATATATGAATAGCTTGGTATTTAGAGATAAAAATGAAGCTGATCAGGTCAGGATTAAGGTAATTCAGAACACAGGGGTAAGGAAGACATTGTCTATATTTTAGAACGACGCCTACTCTTTGAGTTCAAAGGAAGAAAGCTTTATTTTGTCTAGAACCTAAATTTTCTGTAGCACATAATCTAACTCAACCTGTCTGTACAGATCATTTGAACAATCAAAACACAAGAAGCCCAGAATAAGAATAAGGGCCTTTAATCCTGTACAACTTAATGTAATGCCTGGATATATCCTAGAGTATATTAAGCAGATAATTAAAAAGTATTGGTAATGTCCCTTGAAGGGTGTGAGAAAAAATATATGAAACTATTAAACTTTACCACTGGGGAAACCCCTGATACTGTATCAAACATTAGGGACACCCAAATCAATAGGCCAAGTCCTTGATCTTGAGGCTTGCTCTTGTGAAGCTTATGTATGTAATGGAGAAGATTAGCCTGCCTATATATGCCTAAGAATCATCTTCAGATGACCTCCTTTGTTGCTCAGATGTAGCCTCTCTTTCTCTAATTCCAACTCTGCAAGTGAAATCATAGCTGTCCCCCTATACGGGACATGACATCCAGGGGTGAAAGTCTCCCTGGCGGTGGGGAAGATGACTTCCAGGGATGAGCCTGGCCCTGGAACCATGGGATCAACAATGGCATACTGACTAAAAGTGAGAAAAGAAGTGCAATAAATAAGGTATCAGTGGCTGAGAGAGTTCAGATACAGTCAAGAGGCTACTCTGAATGCCACTCTTATGCAAGCTTCAGTAAGACATTGCTACCTATCATAACTTACCAAACCCCAACCAAAACCATTCCTACCAACCCTAAAGAACACCTAGGGTGTTAAATAAGATTCTACAAAGATTCCATGCACTTGGGTAATTTTCCAGAAACCTACAACCTCCAGATGGGTCCCTGGACCAAAGAAGTCCTAAAATGCAGAGGGGCCAGCCTTTCTAGAACATCAACTAGTTCTAACTCCCTATCTTGTATTATCAACAGCCCCTTCAACATAAAAAGTTAGAATGGGCATAGACCAAATACCCTAAAAAATGGGAGAAAAAACAAAGGTGATGGCGGAGTTATACAGACAAGGTAGGGTTTAAAAAATGAGTATAACTGCTAAATCATTATACTGCTATTTCTTTTAGTTTCCAGTATCTTAGAGCAGCTAGAAATACAAACCTAAAATTGTGGAATTGTAACCCATACCAAACTCTGAAATCTATTGTACAACCAATTGTTGCGAAGTGCATTGAAATTTATTGCTCTTTTCATATTTTTTTCACAAAAAAGGGAAAAAATGTCGATTGTGATAATAAATGCACAGCTATATGATGATATTGTCAACCATTGATTGTACACTTGGATGATTACATGCTATGTGGATGTATAATATATATCAAGAAAAAAATTTTAAAAAAGAACTGATTGATTCAGGTGTGTTGGGGCAAGGCAAAGGCGTACATGTTTTAAATCCTGCAGTAGAGCATGAAGGAGAAGGATAAGGCCTGTTTCCTGAGGAGTAGGAAACTCCTTCAATGAGGGGAACTCCTGAGGCCACTAGGAAGCCCAAGCCCACGACACAACACAGGCTCAGAGAAGACAGGGAGGATACTGCATGTGGCATTCACCTTGAGCTGACTTTCTTGATTGAAGAGCTGAACTCTAAAGGAAAGCACTAGCCAAGGCAAAGTCAATTTGGAAAGACTGTGAAAGGTATATTTTACACTGATTGGTTTTGTTAAGTCCTGGAACTCCAGAAAATCTCTATCATGTCACTATCTAAACTCAAGGGACAGCTCAGGAACTAAATCCCAAAGTTAATATCTTAAAATACTGAAATGTACAGTGCAACAAAAGATTACAAGACAAAGATAGAAACAGGAAAAGATGGCCTATCCAAAGGAAGAGGATAAAAATCCAGAAAACCTTGACAAAGAAGACCGCATTACAGGCGCACCAGACAAGGGCTTTTAGAAAATGACCTTCAGTATTTTCAAGAAGATGAAGGAGAAATACAGAGGAAGAGCTAAAGGATCACACACAAAAAAGACAATGACTAAACAATACAAGAATCTCAAAGACATATAAATTTTAGAAATTTATTTATTTATTTATTTATTTATTTATTTAATCCAGTACAAAGTATTGGAGTTAAAGACCATAGTAATCGAAATGAAGAATTCCCAGGAGAATTTCAACAGCAGATTGGAGTGGGCAGAAAAAAAGAATCAGTGGCTCAAAGATAAGACAATTGAATGAGTCAGGCTGAAGAACAGAAAGAAAAAAAAAACAATTAGAAAAAGTGAAAATAGGCTAAGAGACCTATGGGACATCATCAGGCATATCAATGTATGCATTATGGGAGTCCCAGAAGGAACAGAAAGAGAGATGCTGGAGGAATATTCAAATAAATTGCTACTTCCCAAACTTAGTAAAAGTTGTGAATGTGCACATTCAAGGAGCCCATTGGACACCAAACACAATTAACTTGAAGAGATATCCACTGAGGCACATAGTGACAATTTCTCATCAGAAACCATGGAGGCAAGAAGGCAGTTGGACAAAATATTTAAACTATTGAGAGAAAACAATTGCAAACAAAGAACTGTATATCCAGTTAGGCTTTCTTTCAAAAATGAAGGAGGAAAATAATTCAAATAAAAATTTAAAATGAGGAAGAGATTAAGTCATTTCCAGATAAACAAAAGCTGAGGGAGTTCATTACTATGAGAACTGCGCTACAAGCAATGCTAAAGAAGCTATCCAGACTGAAAGGAAAGGATTATAAAAGTGGATTAAAGCAGCACAAAGAAGAAAAGATCTCTGGCAAAGGTAGCCATATGGGTAATTATAAGTGCCAGTGCTATTATTCTATAACTTTCTGGTATGTAACCCCACTTTTTACAGGTGTTAAAATGCAAACGCACTAAAGTCATGATATATCTATGGTTTTGGACATACAATGTAAACAGATAAAATTTGTAACAAGTACAAAGGTAGAGGGATTGTGGAATATAGGAAGAATGCATGTATAGCTATTGAAAGTAAGCTGATATTGAATAAAAATAATTGTTATATATTTGGAATTTTAAAATTTAACTCATGGTAACCACAAAGAAAGTATATGAAAAATATATATGGAAAAAAATAAAAAGGGACTCAATATGGTACAATATAAAAAAATCAAGTAAATATGAAAGTAGGCATTAATGCAAGCATTAAAGGTAAAAACATTTTACAAAAAACGAAATAGCAAAATGGCAAAAGAAAGCTCTGCATTATCAGTAGGTAATTTAAATGTAAATGTACTAAACTCTCCAGCGAAAAGGCAGAACTGGCAGAATAGATAAAATGGGAAGACCTAAAATATATGCTGTTTACAAGGGGCTCACCTTAAATTCAAAGACATTAGTAGGTAGAAAGTGAAAAGATGGGGAAAAAATGCCATGCAGGTAGTAACAAAAAGATAGCTGGTGGAGCTATACTAATATCCGATGAAATAGACTTTAAGTCAAAAACTTTTAGAAGGTAAAGATGGTCATTGCATACTATAACAGGGGTTAATTCAAAAGGAAGACATAACAATATAAATACATGTTCACCTAACAGCAGAGTTCTAAAACAATGAAGCAAATACTGACAGATTTGAAGGGAGAAATAGATGATTCTGCATTAACAGTAGAAGACTTTAATACACCACTTTCAATAATGGATAGAACATCTAGACAGAAGATCAATAAGGAAACAGAAAACTTGAGTGACGATACACTAAACCACTAAACCTAACAGCCATATGTAGAACACTTCACCCAACAGCAGAATACAAATTACTCTCTAGTGCACATGGATTATTCTCCAGGATACACCATATGGTAGGTGACAAAACAAGTTTTGATATATTCAAAAATATTGAAATCACACAAATGTATCTTCTCTGACCACAATGGAAAGAAACTAGAGATCGATAACAGAAATAGAAAGGTAAAACTCACAAATATGTGGAAATTAAAGAATTATTCTTAAACAAAATGGATCTAAGAAGAAATCACAGGGGAAATAGGAAATACCTTGCTGTGAATGAAAATGAAAGCACACATGTCAAAACTTACGGGATGCAGCAAAGGCATGGCTGACAGGGAAATTTATAGCTATAAATACTTACATTAAAAAAGAAAGAAGACCTAAAAATCAGAGATCTGACTTCAAAACTGGAGACTCTAGAAAAAGAAGAGCAAACAAAAGAGAGCAGAGGGAAGGAAACAAAGATTAGAACAGAGATGACTTAAATAGAGAATAGAAAAACAACAGAGACTCAGCAAAGCCAAAAGATGGTTCTTTGAAAAGATAAAAAAAAAAAGAACAAAACTTTAGCTAGACTGACAAGTTAAAAAGAGAGATAACACAAATAACTAAAATCAGAAATAAAAAGGGGGGAGTTAGCAAAGACCCCACAGAAATGAAAACAATTGTAAAAGGATACAACAAACAACTGTATGGCAACAAATTAGATAACCTAAATTGCTGGAAACACAAACTACTTCCACTGACTCAAGAAGAAATTAATATCTCAATGAATCGATGACTGGTTAGGAAATTGAAACAGTACCAACAAAATCAAAAGCCTTCTAACAAAGTGAGGCCAGATGGCTTCACACCAGGAATTTTACCAAACATGTAAGAAGAATTAACACCAATTCCACTTAAGTTCTTCCAAAAAAACTGAAGAGGACGCAACACTCCCTAACTCATTCCATGGGGCCCCAAGTCACCCTAATACCAAAGCCAGATAAAGATACTGCAAGGAAAGAAAATTACAGACCAAAATCTCTAATGGATACAGAGGCAAAAATCCTCGACAAAATACTTCCAAACTGAATCCAAGAGCAGATAAAAAGAATTATGTGCCATGATCAAGTAGAATTTATTCCAGGTATGCAAAGGTGGTTTGACATAAGAAAATTAAATAATGCAGTACACCACATTAACAGAATGAAGAAAAAACATACACGATCATCGCAATTGATGCAGAAAAGGAATTTGACAAAATTTGGCATCTCTTCTTGATAAAAATACTTAGAAAGCTAGAAATAGAAGGAAACTTCCTCAACACAATATCTGAAAAACTCAACAGCTAACATCCTATTTACTTGGAAAGACTGAAAGCTTTCCCTCTAAGTTCAAGACCAAGACAAAGATGCACTGTCACCACTGTTATTCAACCTTCAAATTACAAGTTCTAGCCAGAGCAAATAGGCAAGTAAAAAAAATAAATAAATAAAAGGCATTCAGATTGGAAAGGAAAAAGTAAAACTTTATTTGCAGATGACATGATCCTATATACAGAAAGTCCTGAAAATCCACAACAAAAATCCTAGAGCTAAAAGTGAATTCACAATTCCCGGTGCCTGCCCATGCGAAAAAAAAAAAAAACCATGAATTCAGTGAAATGGCTGCATAAAGATCAACACTAAAAAATCAGTAGTGTTTTTTGTACACTAACAATGATGAAAGCAAGAAATTTTTAAAAATCCATTTAAAATAGTAACTAAAAGAATCAAATATCTAGGAATAAATCTAACCAAAAATGTCATGGACTTGTATACTGAAAACAACAAAACCTTACTAAGAGAAATCAAAGATGACCTAAATAAATGGAAAGACATTCTGTATTCATGGATTGGAAGACGGAAGACTAAATATTGTTAGCATGTCAATTCTACCCAAAGTGATTTACAGAGTCAAAGCAGCCCCCAATAAATTTTCAATTGACTTCTTTGCAGAAATGGAAGAAGCATCAAATTTATATGGAAAAGTAAGGATTCCCAAATAGCAAAGCCATATTGAGAAAGAAGAAAGAAGTTAGAGGACTCACACTTCCAGGTCTTAAAATTTATTACAAAGCCACAGTAATCAAAACACCATGGGACTGGCACAAGGATAGACATATAGATCAATAAAATCAAATTGAGAGCTCAGAAATCAACTCTCACATTTATGGCTCACTGATTTTTGACAAGGATGCTAAGTCCTCTCAATAGGGAAAGAATAGTTTCTTCAACAAATGGTGCTGGGAAAACTGAACGTCCACTTACAAAAAATGAAGATGGGTCCCTAACTTACAACATGTACAAGAATCAATTCAAAATGGATCAAAGACCCAAATATAAGAGCCAGGACCTTGTGTTAGGCAATGGTTTATTAGAATTTACTCCCAAACCAGAAGAAACAAAAGAAAAAATATATAGATGGGACCTCATTAAAATTAAAAATTTGGTACAAAGACGTCATCATGAAAACAAGACAACAATCTACAATGGGAGAAAATATTTGGAAAACACATATTAAATACCAGTTTAATATACAAAATACATAAAGAAATTCTACCACTCAACAACAAAAAGACAAATATACAGGATTCCCATTTGGAATGATAGAAATGTTTTGTTAATGGAGAATGGTGATGGTAATCAATCTCACTGAATTATACATTTGAATGTAGTTTAAAGGGGAAATTTTAGGTTGTATATATACTATTAGAATAAATATTTTTCAAAAAATCCATACGATTGTATGACACAGTGAACTCTAAAACAAGCCATGGGTTACAGTTCATTGTACAGTTATTAAAACATTCTTTCATCAATGAAACACCACACTACAGCAAGGTGTTACTAACAGGGCAATATATGGAAACACTGTACTTTATGCATTTTTCTGTAAAACTACTTCTCTAATAAAATAAAACTTTGACACATCAAACGTGAAAATGAATCAAGAGATGACTAGAGATATAAAATTAAACCCTCTTTAAAAATTTAACCTACTGTATAGGATGATGGATTTAAGTTCATTTGGTCTTTTCAATTATTCATTCTAGAATTCTAATTTCTGTTAGTGTTCAAAATTCCAAAATTCATGACTTACATGCGCTGGATTTTCTCTCATAGTCATAGTTATCATTTGCGTATGGGGAGAAAGAGAGGGCAAAATGAAAACGATTTAGAAGATCTACAAAAAGATCTTCATTTTTTCAGTGGCATCACTGGAGGGTGCTTTAGAAACCTTTTTGAGAATATAGTTAAGATCTTTTAAAAGTATTCCAGGAAGATCAAAGGTGATGGTGGAATTATACAGTGAAGATAGGATTTAACAAATGAATATGAATGTTGAATCATTAAGTGACATCTCTTTTAGTTTCCAGTATCTTAGAGCAGCTAGGAGTAAAAATCTAAAATTGTAGAATTGCAACCCATGTCAAACTCTGAAATATGCCCTACAACTAATTGTGGTGCTGTGCTTGGAAATTTGTAGCTTTTTTGTATATACGTTATTGTTCACAAAAAAAAAAGAAGGAAAAAAAGTCGGTTGGGATGATAAAAAAGTATTTAAGCCCTCTAGCCTCCTATTTTTTGGAGCAGCTAGAAGGAAAAATCTGAGAAGATCGTATAGTAGCCCATGGCAAACTCTGGGATCTGTCCTATAACTACTTGTTGAAGAGTACTTTGAAAATTATTGCTTTTTTCTTTCTTTGCTTTGTATATATGTTATACTATACAATAAAAAAGTTTAAAAAAAAAGTATTCCATGTAAGTGGGGATCAGTTCATTTTTATATTCTGTGACAAACAAAAGGATAACATGGCATTAACAGCCATGTGTAGCAATAGTGTCTCAACCAAACACTACAGGCTTATAATTGCCTTCTTGGCTGCCCAGGCTTCCGACCATCTGTTGAGAGGGCACAGTGCCCACAGAAATCTTGGTAAAACCTATAGCATGGGTGCCAGGCAAAGAAGAAAGGCATCTATGACTACACAGAAGAACCCTTTCAGTAACATCTGTCCAGCTGGATATGGGTTCTCTGTACACTTGGATTACAAGTGTAACTTAATTTGTTCCCAACCACACCTGTTGCAATTTGATTTCAAAACAGGGGTGATTTCTCTCTAAGCCAACTCAGCAGGTGAACTCACTGCCCTCCCCCGTACACAGGGCATGACTCCCAGGGGTGTAAATCTTCCTGGCAATGAGGGACAGAACTCCTGGGATGAGCCGGGAACCAGCATCACAGGATTGAGGAAGCCTTCTTGACCAAAGGGGGGAAGATAGAAATGAGACAAAATGAAGTTTCAGTGGCTGAGAGATTTCAAACAGCTGAGAGGTTATCCTGGAGGTTATTCTTATGCATTATTAAGATATCCCTTTTTAGTTTACGGGGTATTGGAGTGGCTAGAGGAAAGTACCTGAAACTGTTGAGCTGTGTTCCAGTAGTCTTGATTCTTGAAGATGATTGTGTAACGATATAGATTTTACAACGTGACTGTGGGATTGTGAAAATCTTGTGTCTGATGCTCCTTTTATCCAGGGTGTGGACAGACGAGTAAATAAATACGGATAATAAATAAATAATAGGGGGGATAAGGGATAAAATAAATTGGGTAGATGGGAAATACTAGTGGTCAATGAGAGGGAGGAGGGGTAAGGGGTATGGGATGTATGAGTTTTTTCTTTTTATTTCTTTGCTGAAGTGATACAAATGTTCTAAAAATGATCATGGGGATGAATATACAACTAAGTGATGATTTAGTGAGCCATTGATTGTACACCATGTATGGACTATATGTGTGTGAAGATTTGTTAATAAAAACATTACTTAAAAGGAAGGAGGAGGGCGAATCCATAGAAGCTTTGATCAAAATGACGTTAGTGATTTCTCCTGGTAATGACAGCAGAAGTTGAAGGAACGGCAGGCAGGCGTCCTCCTCACAGACAGTGGTGACACAGAATGACAGTTCTGACAGCTGCCAGCAGCTGAGACTCAGGCAGCAGCTGGGCTCAGTTTGCATGTCGTGGGGAAATACGTAGAACCGAGAAGCTAGTAGCAGGAATTGCATAATGACCACCATGGCAGTGTGTTACAAAAGCACAAAGACTGAATATAGCCCCGCTACTCTCAAAAATCACAAGGCACTGGGAGACATCAGAGAACAAAAGGATTCAAAAACAGCAAAACACAGGAATTCCTCTGGGGCTCTACTCAGAATTTTATTTTTTAAAAAAACAAACAAAAAAACATGCTAAGCTAGCATGACTAGCACAGAATGGGAAAGTAATTTTTCTCTAGGTTAGTGCAAGTTGGGAGCAAGCGAAACTGGGTTGGAAAGCATTGCTGTCACAGAACAATGAAGAGCCATGATGAGAAAGCAATGGGACATATATAGAGAAAGAAAGTGAAGCGTCTGAAATCACTAGTTAACATAATTGGAATCTGAACCATACAGTCACGCTTGAGTCTGTCTTACTCAGAAACTTGTATATTCATGGAATATATTTCTTTTGTATATCATTGCCTACTATATAATTTAGGAATAGGCACAGTAATAGCATCTCTTTTAGGCTCTGGTATTTGTTTTTCATGCCACTAAGTCTAGATTCTAAAAGACGTGAAGTTGTACTTACTTCTTTTTGTAGTTCTTTTCATGGCATTATTAAGTAGAGGCCTGACTTCTCTTGGGCCCTTTAGAACTGTAAGATAGATGAACCATGCTAGGGACAATCACTGGCAGTAGAAAGGGGGAAAAAAGCTGTGAGGTTAAGGGGTCCCACCCTGCCCCTCCTCTCCTACTAGTCCCTCTTTCCTGGGTGACCCCAAAGTCCTCAGCTATCCTCCATGAGCAGGAGCCCCAAGCTTCCATCACCAGCACAGACATCCCTATCGAAACCTAGAGTGTACAGCATGGATGACTTTCAGGCACTGCAACCTTTACAATTTCCAAACTGAACCAATCATCTCCCTCTTTCCCACCCCAAATTTCCTCCTCCTATATTTCCTATTTGGACTATTTATCAAACTTTTAGGCCACCACTTGGGAGTCATACTAAACTACTTTTCCCCCCTCAATACCTATATCCAATAAACCATTACATCCTATGAATTTTGCTCCTTCAATGTTTCTCTAATCCTGATCATATTTCTATAATAGCATTTATCACCATGTGCCTACTTGCTCATATCCTCCCCTGGATGGCGGGCAAAGACATGGTTCTAACATGGTGTCTGACACAGCAGATGCTCAATTGCTAAACAGAAGAAAAAGTACATATTGTGAGGGGTAAAGTCTTATGGCATACCATGGGTTAATCATACCAATTAAGTGATTATATTATAACAGTAATGAGTAAAAGATTTCAGAAAAATGTTATGCAGAATAGTAAATGAGTTAATGTATGTAAATGGCACACATAACATTAAAAGATTAATGTGTATAAAAGTTATAAGCACTTGGTAAGCATTAGTTATTGTTATTATCATTATTATACCAACATAAAGGTTCATAATCCCACGGGAATGAATGAATAGAACCTTTTATATAAACCCAGTATTTTTATTTTAGTCAGGGCTCTTTCAGGTACCAGTGACTGAAACATTCTATGCCAGAAAAAATATTTGGGCCGCTCACAATATTGAATGAAGAATTGTAAGAGCCAGGGCCTCAGGAACTTGGACTGGGGATGCCATGCCACCAAAATTGTCTTCTCCCCACTTTTCTCATCTCAACTTTTGTTTTGGAGATGGCCTCTTTCCTCCTTATTGCCAGCAGCCCTTCTCATGTGTGGGAAATTCAGCAACCCTAACAGAAAGGAGCTTTTCTATCTCCTATCTCTGATTATAAACATTTCAGAGGATTCTGACTGGCCCTGTGTAACCCCCCTGTCCACTCCCTGTACAAATCACTCTTGCCTGGACGAAGTGACCATGGTTGGCCAGGCCAGGGTCACACACCCACCCACCCCCAGCTAAGCAGTAGGGTCTGTTACCAGGAGAAGAAAAATGATGACATCCCTAGAGCAAGCAAGAATATCATGTTAGAAGGGAAGATCATGTGCTGAGGGGCAACTGAGCTCAAAGGAGACAGAATTTGAAGATGGAAGAGTTTGGTTTCAGTTTTGGTTACACTTCCTTAATCTCTCTGTATAACCATTTCATCTTTTGTAAAATAGTGGATGGCAAAAGACCCTACCTTACAGACTTATTATAAGGACTAAAGAAGTCAATGTATGTGAAAGCATTTGGTAAACTGTAGGGTGCCACCCAGATGTTTTTGTCATTACCAAAACCGGCCAAAGGACAATGTTCTGTGTTGTAAGACAGGGCTTATGCGAAGAACAATTAGAGCATGCATAGAATTAAAAGCACGTTTGCATGATTAACAATAATGTCAACTAAACAAATGTCAGTGGCTAAGACCTGGTGAAAACTTGGGGGACTTAAAAAAAAAAAAGGACAACTGATGCCTTATAGCTCAAGAAACTACTCACTAAATTAGGTATAATACTCTAGAAAAATTGGATTTTGAAAAATTTCAAATCAAGATAAAGCTACACACCTATTGAAATTCCTTGTTAGTGGGTAAGTCAAAGAAGTCCAAATACTTGTGAGAGCTAATCATCTAAATTCAGCAATTGGAGGATTATGATGCTGAAATCCATGTGTGTCTGTCAGTATGTTTGATTATAGCAGCTCACAAATTTTAAATCAGTACACTGTGTCCCATGTGATTGTTCTTAGGTCTCCTCCCTCAGCTTTCTTAGTATAGAAAAAGGCATCTACCCTTTTAGCTCTCTTAGAGTCTGATGTTGAAATGGTTTTATCATTTTTTCCACCATTAATTTATTGAGACATCTAATGCAAACATAGTAAAAATTTTAAAATACTCTTGGGGGAATTTTTTTTTAATTTTGTTTTTGTTCTTGAATTTTAGGTTGAAATATTTTATGTAGAAAAAAATATAAGACTCTGAAGGAAATGAAGTGTAACCAAAAATATGTATCCCCAGCTATGGTGTTATTCAAGTATAAAGGAAACAGAAGGAAAAAAAAACTCAAATGTTACAGAGTTAGAAAGCCCAGTGCCACTGAACTCTTGATGATGAAATTCGATCAATTAATAGATAATTTTTTAAAGCACCTGAAAAATGAAGATATAAAAGGAATGGTATTGAGGGGGCACGGGGGGTTCAGTGGTAGAATGCTAATTTACATCCGTGCGACCCGGGTTCAATTCCCGGACCACCACCACCCCCCCAAAAAAGAAATGGTATTGAATAATGAGCACCTGTAAATGGGGGCATTAATGCTAGGTAATGGGTCAATTTATGGCCACAGAATGGAGTGTGCCTTTCTAAATCTCGAGAGTAAAAGTCCTAAAAAAATTGGGAGATGAAAGGAGAAAAGGTGGGAAGAAGTATAAAAGTGCTAATATCCACTGTCTTCATGGCTAGGAGTCAAAGGACACTGTTTAAAATTTAAATATAGAGTCTAAAAGAACATTATGACTTGACCCCTTAATTTTTAAAAATTCTCTTTTATTAACCTTAAGAGTAAAGGAATACATCACTTCCACTTCTTTTTCTTCTGCTAAATTTCTCATGGCCATGACTATGTATGGGACATCAGTGGGTTATTAGGATATGCATGATTAATAATAATGGTTGTCTTCAAGAGCAAAGGAAAATGAAGTAGGAGAAGGGGTAAAGTCAGCTTTATTTGTAATGTCTTATTTCACTTATATTTTAAAAGATAGAGGAAATATGATAACATGTTATAGATTGCCAATTCTGGGTGAAAACCTTCAGGGATTTACTATTTTACACCTTTCTCTTTTGTCAAAGTAAAAATTATTGAAACAAAATTTTTAAAGTTATAGAATATTTTAAATAGAAATATAGGCACTAATACTCTGAAACTTCAAAGAACCAGCCTCTTCCCACCTCGATATAACCATCCTTTCATGATTCAATGTCAGTAGTGATGTGACACCTCTTTTTAATTTTCTCTAAGTTTCATATATCCAGGGCCATCCACCAAAAGCACAAGCAACAAAAGAAAAAAATAACAAATTGGATTTTAACAAAATGAAAATTTTTTTGTATAAAGGACATTGTCAAGAGAGTGAAAAGACAACCTACAGTAGTGGAAAAATATTTACAAACTATATATCTGATGAGAATTAATTGTCCAGACTATATAAAGAATTCCTATAACTCCACAAGAAAAAATACAAACAACCCAATTTTAAAAATGGGCAAGGGACTTGAATAGACATTTCTCCGAAGAAGATATATAAATGGCCAGAAAGCACATGAAAAGATGTTCAATATCATGATCCATTAGGGAAACACAAATTAAAATGACAATGAGATATCACCTGACACTCACTCGAATGGCTACTATTTTTAAAATGGAAAATAAGTGCTGGTGAGGGTGCAGAGAAATAGGACCTCTCATACTTTGTTGGTGGGACTGTAAGATGATACAGCCAATGTTCCTCTAAAAGTACAGAAATAATGACCTGGCAATCCCACTTCTAGATATAGAACCAAAAGAATTGAAAGCAGAGATTCAAACACATAACTGTTCACTGATGTTCATAGCAGCATTATTCACAATAGTCAAAATGTGGAAAAATCCAAGTGTCCATCAGCAGATGAACGGATAAACAAAATGGATAAACATATACAAGAGAATATTATTTGGCCATAAAAAGGAATAAAGTTCTGATATATGCTACAACATGGGTGAACTTTGATGACATCATGTTGCATGAAATAAGCCAGACACAAAAGGGCAGATATTATATGATTCTCTTATATAAAACAACCAGAATATGCAACTATAGAGACAGAAAGTAGGGTGGGCAGGGGAGTGTGGAAAATGGTAGGAATTTAATTCAGGGAACTGATTACACAGGGGATAAGAACTAGAAAAGCAAAAAGGGGTAGGAGAGATTAACTATTACAAGAAGCAACTACCACCCCTAGGGCTGGGGGAATATAGAGGGAAGGTGGTGTTACAAGAACCTATGAGTTTGAAGAAAGGGTTATCTCTTGAGAAGCTGAGATTCTAAAGGAAGGGTTACTATACAGCTGGTGCTGGGAGCACAGAAAGATGTTGGAGCCTTCGTTGTTCACTGAAGGAATCCTGACCAAAGCCAGAAGCAAGAATTTCCCCCCTCCTCCTTTCCCTATCAATCTCTCATCTACAGGGAAAATCCAGTCAGAAAACAAGTCAATCTGGAAAATGTAGTTTGCAGAATTCCAGCCACAATATTACAAAGCAGAGTAGAAAAAGTTGGGTATTTTGGAATGAGGCTGAATGTTAAAAGGTATGTCACACACGCCAAAACCAGTACTTTTTTTTTTTTTTTTACAAATAACGTCCCTATTTCAGTAAATGGCACCAAAGGTTTCTCAGTAGTGAAAATCTAAAACCTCAGTTGCCTGTAACTACGTCTTCATCTGCACCCAATGAGCAAACTCCACAGATAATAACTTGCAATTGTCCCTTCTATCCACTCTCATCCAGGGAATTAGTAGAATATGTCTCTACCTTTTTCATCATAAAGTCCCTGTTTATTAATTTCCTTTTCCAAAACCCTGTTCTTTAATGGGATACAGTGTTTTGAAATATTTATCTACCAAACAAAATGAATCATTAAGTGATAATTCATTTTCTCATTTAATAAAAACACGTTAACTGCCAATCATGACTTTGACAAAAGTTAGTCCTTATTCTGGCCCAAGATAAAACACAAATTTATAGCTAAACTTCATTTCCAATTATGTCCAATAAATGTACATTTTCTTTGGGACATTTTGAAATATTAAAAACAGCTGGAAGACCTTTATTATTGACATAAAAGATCTCTAGTTTAACAAGATGGATAAAGATTATCTTAGAGTATTCTAATAGACTGTTAAATTAGCAAGCTACTAAATGTCCATTGAAACATCTCATTGTCATTAAACTCATTTCACAAAGGAGCATCTAAAATGTTTCACTTTCCGATGTGAGACACAGATGTCTGGAATTTTTTCAAATGCTCTTTGCATATCGTTCAGTGACAGATTGTATTTTCCAAAGATGGCTAAACCACTTTCTTCAATCCTGTATGCTTACCCACCCCCCCAAAAAAAATCAATGTGACCTTGATATTTCTATTTAGCAAGCAGTGAGGTCTACATTTCTTCCCCTTGAATGCAGTCAGACTTTATGATGGCCACGACCAAAAAGAGAATAGCAGAATTGATGCTATGTGACATTTCAGCTAGACCATTCCATTAAAATACCATGCATTTCTACCTGGCTCTCTTGGGATGCCTGCTCTGAGAAACCAGTCACCAACCTGTGAAGAAGCCCAGACTAGCCCATGCAGAGAAACTACTTGGAAAGTAGACTGGACAGTCCAGTTGAGGTTTAACCAATGACCATTATCAACTACCAGACATGGAAGTACAGATGTCTCCGGAATAGTCTAGTCCCCAGCCATTGATTTTCTAGCTGAGGTCCCTGATATCATGGAATAGAGACAAGCTGTCCCTGTCATGCCCTTTCCAAATTCCTAACTCATGAGCATAATAAAATGGTATTTTCTGCCACTAAATTTTGGTTGGTTTGCTAGGCATCAGTATTAATTGGAACAGGCTTGAAACTCATGTGCCACCTGAGCCAAGCCACTGGTATTTTAATTTATTTTCAAGCATACAAAGGGTTTTATTCAACTACATCTACTAGGAGCAAAAGCTAGCACTGCATTTGTTTTTCCTGATTTCTGATCTTTCAGAATATACTGTTTAAATAAATCATTTTAAGTCAGAAAATAATGGCCATATTTATTTATACCATAAGGGGGTGGATTTAAACAACAGATGTATCTGAGCTTATATATCCAAAGGATGGTTACTCTCTAAAGGGGTCACCTTGAGAGCCTATCTATTTATTTCATTGCTCAAAACATTTTTGGAACTTCTCTTTTGAAGTTGTTTTCAAAAATAGT
The DNA here is from genome assembly GCA_004026745.1 of Myrmecophaga tridactyla. Taxonomy (NCBI): domain Eukaryota; kingdom Metazoa; phylum Chordata; class Mammalia; order Pilosa; family Myrmecophagidae; genus Myrmecophaga; species Myrmecophaga tridactyla. The sequence continues at coordinate 50,834 of PVIY010003189.1, forward strand.
TTATAAAACACATAAGAAAAACACTCATTTAAAACATATTTCTTGACCCTGAAGTTTATACTATTAGCTACTTATAATATTTATTCTCATTTAATATCAAATTTAGAGCTTCTGGTAATTGTAATGACATTTTTTCTTATCTTTTTCTTTTTTTTTGCATGGACAGGCTCCAGGAATCAACCCAGGTCTCCAGCATGGCAGGTGAGAATTCTGCCACTGAGCCGCTGTTACACCACCTGAGCTTCTGGTAATTGTATGAGCAAATATATGAAACTAAAATGTTTGTTTTGATTTATATAAATTGTCAGGAATCCCCATTTCAAAATATATGCATGTATTTAAACAAATGAACAATTCATTAAGCATGAACCAAAAATGTTTACTTCTAAAAAAAAATAAAGTTAAATTAAAACATATATATTTCTACCAACATATACATGTGTTACAGAAAATATTCAACCAAATAAAAAGTTAGGATCTCACCAGCTTTATTGAATGGTTCATGAATTGGGCAACATCCCATCGAGAAAATAGAAGGAAGCTACAAAGAGTTGTAGAAAGGGTGGTGTTTATATATAGACAGGCTTATACAGGTTTACAAAACCAACAAGGAAGTTAGCAGTATAAATTATTCTATTGGATGTATCAAGATACTACCCTTAATAAAAATTAAACAAATAATACAAGCATAAAAAAATTGAGTAGATTGAAATACTGGTGGTCAACAAGAGGGAGGGATGAGAGATAGGGGATACGTGAGTTTTTCCTTTTTATTTCTTTTCCTGAAGTGATGCAAATGTTCTAAAAATGATCACGGTGATGAATACACAACTGTGTGATAATATTGTGAGCCACTGATTGTATACCATATATGGACTGTATATATGCGAAGATTTGTCAAAAAATATGTTTTAAAAAATCAAGAGTGCAGAAATAGATCACAAAATCTATGGTCAGTTGACCTTCTACAAGGCCCCAAAATCCACTGAACTGGGTCAGAATAATCTTTTCAATAAATGAGCCTGGGAGAACTTGTTATCAATAGCCAAAAGAATGAAAGAAGACTCCTATACCTTACACTCTATACAAAAATTAACTCAAAGTGGATGAAATACTTAAATGTAAGAGCCAGTACCATAAAATTCCTAGAAGAAACTATAGGGAAACAGCTTTAAGACCTACTAATAGGAGGTAGCTTCTTAAACTTTATACCCAAAGCACAAACAACAAAAGAAAAAATAGATAAATGGGAACTCCTCAAAATCAAATGCTTCTATACTTCAAAGGAGTTTGTCAAAAAGGTGAAGAGAGGGCGGTGCCACAGTGGCTCAGTGGCAAGAATTCTTGCCTGCCAAGCTGGAGACCTGGGTTTGATTCCCGGAGCCTGCCCATGTCAAAAAGAGAAAAAAAAAAAAAAAAAAAGGTGAAGAGGCAGCCAACTCAATGGGAGAAAATATTTGGAAACCACATATCAGATAAAGACATCCTGTGTACATAAAGAAATTATACAGCTCAACAACAAAAGAACAAAAAACCTAATTATAAAATGGGCAAAAGTATGAATAGACATTTTTCCAAAGAGCAAAACACATGAAGAGGGGTTACAAGCGTAGTCCAGTGGTAGAATTCTCGCCTGCCATGTGGGAGACTTGGGTTCAATTCCAGGCCCATGCACTTCCCTCTCACCCCCCAAAATTCAACAAATGGTGCTGCAATAGCAGGACATTCACATGGAAAAAGAATGAAATGAAATCTCCACCATACAGCATACAAACACACACACGAAGAGATGTTCATCTTCATAGCTATAAGGGAAATGCAAATCAAAACTAATATGAGATATCATCTCACACCTATAAGAATAGCTGCTATTAAACAAGAAACTACAAATGTTGAGAAGATATAGAGAAATTAGAACACTTATTCACTGATGGTGGGAATGTAAAATGGTAAAACAGCTTTTGTGGACAGTTTGGCATTTCCTCAGAAAACTAAATACTGAACTCTATGACACAGCAATACCAATACTCTGAATATACCCAGAAGAGCTGAAAGCAGTGACAGAAACAGATATTTGCAAATCAATGTTCATAGAGGTATTATTCACAATTGCCAAAAGATGAAAATAATCAAAGTACCCATCAACAGACAAGCAGATAAACAAAATGTGGTATACACATATGTTCTAGTTTGCTAGCTGCTGGAATGCAATACACCAGAAATGGAATGGCTTCTAAAAAGGGGAAATTAATAAGTTGCTAGTTTACAGTTCTAAGGCTGAGAAAATATCCCAATTAAAGCAAATCTATAGAAATGTCCAATCTAAGGTATCCAGGAAAAGATTCCTTGGTTCAAGAAGGCTGACGATGTTCAGGGTTTCTCTTCAAGTGAGAAGGCACATGGCGAACAGGGTCAGGGTTTCTCTCTCATCTGGAGAGGCATGTGGCAAACATGGCATCATCTGCTAGCTTTCTCTCCTGGCTTCCTTTCATGAAGTTCCCTGGGAGGTGTTTTTCTTCTTCATCTCCAAAGGTCACTGGCTGGTAGATTCTCTGCTTCTCATGGCTATGTCATTCTCTGCTCTCTCAGAAATCTCTCTCATTCTCCAAAATGTTTCCTCTTTTATAGAACTCCAGAAACTAATCAAGATCCACCCAAATGGGTGGAGACATGCCTGCAGCTAATCCAGCTTAACAACCACTCTTGATTAAATCACATCTCCAGGGAGGTGATCTAATTACAGTTTCAAACATACAATAATGAATAGGGATTAGAAGAAATGCTGCCTTTACAAAATTGGATAAGGATTAAAACATGGCTTTTCTAGGGTACATACATCATTTCAAACCAGCACAACATACAACAGAATATTATGATGCAGCAATATGGTGAAGTGAGGTCGTGAAGCATATGACAACATGGATAAATCTTGAGGACATAATGCTGAGTGAAATAAGCCAAACACAAAAGGATAGATATTGTATGATTTCGCTAATATGACCTCGGTAAAGGTAAACTCCGAGTTTTCTAATGTAGAATATAGGGGACTTAAAGATACACAGAAGTTAGAGATATGTGAATGGATAGCTAATGTGGTTGGACTTAAATTTATGAGTATGGCTAGAAGTGATGGTAGTTCATTAGTGGGTTGATAAGTAATAGTGCCATAGTGAAGGTGAATATGATTGAAAGGGGTTGTATAGAGCCATGTATTTTACCAATTAACACTACAAATATAAGTAAGTTTTTGCATGAGCCACTTCAAAGGTATGAGTCTTGTATAAAGAGTCAATAATAGTTATTTTGCTAGCTGCCAGAACGCAATATACTAGAAATGGAACAGCTTTTATAAGGGGAATTTATTAGGTTGCATATTTACAGTTCTAAAGCTGTGAAACTGTCCAAATTAAGGCACCAACAAGAGGTTAGCTTCATTCAAGAAAGGCCAATGAAGTTCAAGTTTTCTCTCTCAACAGGAAAGTCATGTGGCGAACATGGCAACATCTGCTAACTTTCTCTCCTGGCTTGTTTCATGAAGCTCCCCCAGGGGTGTTTTCCTTCTTCATCTACAAAGGTCTCTGGCTGTGTGGGCTCTAGTGTGTTGCTCTTTCCAAAATGCTTCCTCTTTTAAAAGATTAAGCTAATCAAGACCTGCCTGCAATGGGTGGCGTCACATCTCCCTCTAATCCAATCGATAGATAGATAATAATCTAATACCCACTATTGTCCATGTCACATCTCATAGAGATCATTTAATCAAGTTTTCAACCTATAGTGCTGAATAGGGATTAACAGAAACAGTTGCACCCACAAGATTGGATCAGGATTAAAACATGACTTTTCTAGGGCACATAATTCTTTCAAACCAGTGCACATGCTATGAACTATATTTAACAAGAAGACATTACCAGCACCACAGCAATACTAGGGGTAAATGATGGGGAGGGGGCAAGAGTTAAGGGGTGTTTTGGATTTTGTATTTGGTGAATGTGTGCTTATCTGTTATTTTTCTCTTTGGAGCAATGAAAAGTATCTAATTAAGAGTAATGATGATTGTGCAACTAAGTGAGGATACTGTGAGACATGGATTGATTATTTTGGACATTATCCATGATGCCCAATGGATGGGGATGGCCAGAGGGTACAATGCCTGAGAAACAGAAGTGTATACTGTGGTGTATATGAGGGAATGTTGTGCAGCTACAGAAAGGAATGAAGTTGTGAGGCAGGTAATGAAGTAAATGAACCCTGAGGACACTGTATTGTGTAAACTAAGCCAGAAACAAAAGGACAAATATTGTTTAGTCTCTTTTAGAGAACAGATATAAGGAAATTGGGGCCTAGGTTACAAGCTCTTATAGTAGTCACATTTATTCTTGAGCTTTAAATGTTATTTCTAGATTCTGAGATGCTGTGCTATATCTATATAACCTGGTATTTCCCTGGTACTTTGGGTACCCTGTAACACCTAAGACTCAGAGTTGGGGCTCTACAGCTCTGAAAGTCAGCATCACTACATACAACAACTGTTAAAAACTGAAAAAGAGATCAGGCTTCAATTAGAGATACGAATGAAACTGATCTGGTTAGACTAAGGTAAATCAGAATACATGGAAAGGACGACAGTGTCTATATTTTAGAACTACACCTATTGTATGAGACCAAAGAACTAAAGTTATATTTTGTCCAAAAGCTGAATTTTCCATAGCACACGATCTAACTCAACCTGTCTAGATAGTTCATTTAAACAACCCCAAACATATGGAGCCCAGAGGGGAATGAGAGCTTATGATTCTGTGTTGCTTAACATAATGCCTGAATACATTCCAGACTATGTTTTGCAGGCAATAAAAAAGTATTGGGAAAGTCCCCTGAGGGACTGGAGAAAAAATATAGAACTATTAAACTTTCCCACCTGGGAAACCTGTGATACTCTCTCAAATGCTAGGGTCTCCCAAGTTCATAGGCCAAACCCCTGGTCTTGAGGCTTGCTCACATGAAATTTATTTCATAACAGGAAAGCTAATCCTACCTATAATTATGCCAAAGAGTTACTTCCAGATAACCTCTTTTGTTGCTCAGATGTGACCTCTCTCTCTCTCTAAGCCCAACTCTGCAGTAAAATCGTTACCCTCTTTCCTACATGGGACATGACATCCAGGGATGTAAGTGTACCTGGCAACATGGGACACGACTCCCAGGGATGAGCCTGGCATTGGCACTGTGGGACTAACAATGCCTTCCTGACAAAAAGAAGGAAAAAAAGTGTAACAAAATAAGGTATCAATGGCTAAGAGAGTTCAAATAAAGTCAAGAGGCTATTCTGGAAGCTACTCTTATGCAAGATTCAGCTAGATATTGCTCATTTATGGTTTACCAAACCCCAGCAAACATCATTCCTATTAACCCTTAAGAACAACTAGGGCTCTATCTGAGATCCTACAAAAGCTGCAAACACTAAGTTTACTTTTCAGAAACCTAAAATCTTCAGATTAGGCCAGATAAATCCTGAAACCCAGAGGTACCAGTCTATCCATGAATATCAACCAGTTCCATCCCCCATTCCATATTTTGACATTCTTTTTCAACATAAAAGGAGTTATAATGGGCATAACCCAAATATCCCTAAAGATTGGGAGAAGGATCAAAGGAAAAGGAGGAGCTATAACAGAGAATTTAGGATTTAACAAGTAAGTTAAATAATACTTACTTATTATTAAGTATTATAAGTATTATATATGATAACTACTGAATCATTATACTGATATTTCTTTTTGGGCTTCAGTGTCTTGGAACAGCTAGAAAGAAAAATCTGACATTGTGGAACTGTTCTAGTTTGCTAGCTGCAGAATGCAATATACCGGAAATGGAACAGCTTTAAAAAGGGGGAATTTATTAAGTTGCTAGTTTACAGTTCTAAGGCATGAAAATATCCCAAATCAAAGCAAGTCTATAAAAAAGTCCAAATTAAGGCACCAACAAGCGGTTACCCTCACACAAGAAAGATTGATGAAGTTCAGGGTTTCTCTCTCAACTGGAAAGGCACGGGGCAAATGTGGTGACGTCTGCTAGCTCTCTATACAGGCTTCTTGTTTCATGAAGCTCCCCCAGGGATATATTCCTTCTTCATCTCCAAGGGTCCCTGGCTGCATGGGCTTCCATGGTTCTCGTGGCTCTCTTGTCATTCTCCAAAATGCTTTGTCTTTTAAAGGAGTCCAGTAAACTAATCAAGACCTACCTGGAATAGGTGGACTCACATCTTCATCTAATCAAAAAGTTAATACACACAGGGCAGGCCATGGTAGCTCAGCAGGCAGAGTTCTCCTCTGCCAGAGATCCGGGTTCTTTCCCAGTGCCTGCCCATGTTAAAAAAAAAAAAAAAAAAAAAAAAAGCTCCTATAAAAAGTTAATATACACAACTGGGTGCATCACAACTCCATGGAATTAATCTAATCAAAAGATTCCAGCCTACATTATGGAATGGGGATTAAAACAAATGGCTGCTTTCACAAGATGGATCAGGATTAAAACATGGCCTTTTTAGGGCATATAATCCTTTCAAACTGGGACACATATCAAGCTTTTAAATCTGTTCTATAACTACTTGTTACAATGTACTTTGAAATTTATTGCTTTTTTGTATACATGCTATATTTCAAAACAAAAAATGTTTTCAAAAATAGAGGACCTGTTAAAAAAAAATTAGAACTTGTATTTGTTTAAAGGCGTCATTAAGAAAATAAGACAAGCCATAGACTGGAAAAGATATTTATAATACATATCACTGACAAAGACTTGCATCTAAAAAATATAAAAGACTCACAAATTAATTTAAATTTTAAAAAGAAAATATCATTACTTACTGGGAAAAGGCCATCAAAACCACAGTGAATTGTCACTACACACAAACTAGAACTCCAAAATTAAATCTGACAATATCTAGTATTTCGAGATATAGAACAACTTCAATTTCTGTAAATTGATTGTCGGTGTATAATAGGCATGACCTTTTTAGAAAACTGTCTGGCAGTGTAGTGTAATTTGAAATTAATCATAAGTATACTATGACCTACCAATTCATTCTTGGGTACAGACGCAAGAGAAATGAGTTCCTATGTCTACTAAAAGTCATGAAAGCAAGAATGTTTAGTGTTATTAATCATAACTAAACACTAGAAACAATCTAAATTCATCAACATTACAACATATAAATAAGTTGTGGTATATTCACACAATGGAATACTACAGACCAATGAAAACGAACAAATTGTTATACAATATGAATAAATCTGCAAAACATTATGTTCAACAAAAGAAACCAGGCACAAAAAAATTCAGTGATGACTCCATTTAGATGAGTCTCAAGGGTAGGCAAAGCTAACCTGTGGTGACTGAGCTTAGAACTGTAGTGACATTTGTAAAGAGTAATGAGCAAGACTTCTTGGGTGCTGAAAGTGTTCCATATCTTGATATGAGTTCTTCTTACTTGGGGGTATACATGTTGAAAAAAGTAATCAATGTGTACACCTATGTTTTGTGAACTTTTCTGTTATACATGTTAGTGTTTAATCCAAAAGCGTGTTGAGAAACTTGATTAGGATAGATAGTGGTAACGTTATGTAATATATATTATGTAACATGTAATGTATCAATGTTATTTTCCTGGTTTTATAGTCATTTTGACATTATTTGGGAACCCAAATACATATTGAAGTAGGTATAATCCCAATAAGATATCTTTTATCAGATCATTCAATCCTATGCAATTAAATCTCTTGATGCTGGATCTTGGGTTAGTAGTCTCCTCTACTAAAAAGAAATCCTGACTTAGTCCACTGGTATGTTAAGTATGAACTTAACCCAATCTATTGAATGCCTGCTCATCTTAAGTACCAATGGATACCATATTACCATCACCTCCCTGTGAAGTCCTCAGATGAAGCTATCAGTCCCAACAGGCACAGTTTATTGTTCACGATTGCCTTTGACTTACTATTTCTTCTTCCACCTCACTATGAAAGTTTGAATCCCAGAATAGGCTTCCAAGCAAGGGTATAGAGTCTTGGTCTCAAGACTTGAACTTAAATTTATAAATAACCTTACAGGGCTTGTATTAGTTTCCCAGGGCTGCTGTAACCAACTACCAAAAGTTGGGTGGTTTATTCCTCCCTAGGGGGTGAAAGTCTCCCTGAAGACATGGAATGTGACTCCCAGAATTGAGTCTGGCTCTGACATCACGGGATTGACAATGCATTTCTGACCAAAAAGGGGGAAAGAAGTGTAACAAAATAAAGGCATCAGCGGCTAAGAGAGATCAAATTGAGTCAAGAGGCTATTCTGGAGACTACTCTTATGCACGCTTCAGTTAAATAGTGCTAATTGCTGTGGTTTACTAAACCCCAACCAATATCATTCCTGTTAACTTTTAAAGACATCTAGTGCTCAAACTGAGACTCTATAAAGTTTCATGCACTAAGTTTGCTTTCCTGGAACCTATAATTTCCAGAGGGTTCCTAGCCCAAATAAAAATCCTGAAACCCAGAGGGACTAGTATCAACTAATTACATTCTCTTACTCTTTAGTGTTAACAATGCTTCTCAACATGAAAAAGTCAGAATGGGCATTGTCTAAAGATCCCTATAGATTGGGAGAAGGATCAAAGGAGAAGGCAGCTGTACAACAGACAAAATAAGATTTAATAAATGAGTGTGGTTGCTGAGCCACTATCTTGATACTTCTTGTAGTTTCCAGTGTTTTTGAACAGCTAGAAGGAAAAATCTGAAATAGTGGAATGGTACCCCATGACAAACTCTGAAATCTATTCTGTAGCTAGTAGTTAAAGTGTACTTTGAAAATTACCATTTTTTCTTTCCTTTTTTTGTAACATATAACATATATGCTATATTTCATAATTTAAAAAAAAGTTAAAAAATAAAGTTGGTGGCTTAAAACAACAGAAATTTATTCTTTCACAATTCTTGGGGCCAGAAGTCTGAGATTCAGGGTGTCAGCAAAGCCTGCCTCCTACTGAAGGCTCTAGAGAACAATCCTTCCTTACCTCTTCCTAGCTTCTGGTGGTTGTCAGCCACCCTTAGCGTTCCTTGGCTCATAGCTGCATAGCTCAAATCTCTACCTTTGTGTTCACATAACCTTCCCTTGTGTCTGTGCACCCTCTCCTTTTCTTATAAGGATACCAGTTATTAGATTTAGGGTCTACCATAATTATTACCATAATCCCATAATAACTCATTTTAACTTGATTACATCTACAAAGACCCTACTTCCAAATAAGGTCGTGTTCACAGGTCCTAGGAGTTGGGTCTTGAACATATCTTTTTGCGGAATGCAATTCAACCCAGTACAGGACTTCTTTCCAGTACTGTGATGCTGGATATAAAAATTAGGTAATGAGCAAAGAGTGCTTCGGGATAGTATATCCAGTGTCAGCTGGTTCCCACCTCCTCTCTGCCTGCTCCTAGCAATTGCTGGAAAGAGAAGAACTTCAAAGTTAAACCAACTCAGCCAGTTTCTGGCCAGTTGATTTAAGAGAAATCCTAAAATAGTAGCAGCTCTCTCTTTCTCAACAACATTTCTGGAAATATGTGTACTTAATTGAAGTAATATTTTGGGACTTTCTCTACTCTATTAGGAAATACAGAACATTAATCTAATAAATCAAGTTAGTCACTCATTGAGAATTTTATGTTTTACATATTTCAAGATGTTTTCACACATATCATCTCCCTTGATCTTCCCACAGCTCAGGCAGCTCTGTGTTAAAGACAAAAACCTCAAATGATTCACCTGAAGCCACTCAGTATCACTGTCAAAGCCAGAATTAAATCATCTGATTTCTCATTTGGAATTCTTTTCAAGACATTACTTGAAGTACCTTATTACTTAGTATTGGAACCTTGTATCTGAGGCTACACTGAAAAGCAAGATTCTTAAATATAATCCAACAAGTTTTTTTTCAAGTTTCCATCAACTTTTGTGCAACTCCACCAAATTTCCTTCCAGACTATGCTGTGACTCTCTGAAGCATTAGCTAGGACTCTATAGACATGCAGAGAAGGGTGTCCTAAGGAAGACTCCCATGAGGGAGGCCCTGGCATGACCTTGTTACCGCAGGCTCCCACCTTTTCTCAGAGCCCTGGAGGTCACAGTTCTCAAGTTCTCCATGATATTTTTCATTTCTCTGCTCTTTAACTTCACCATTGGTCTCTATCTTCTCCAACGATGAGGATGAAGCTCTTTCTCTGCTAAAGAGAACTTTCTAGTCACTTCAATTTATTGAATTTATTGAATGTATACTCATGTTAGCCACTGTACTAGACATAGTATTAGGGATACTGGAACATATAAACTTTCCTTACTGCTGTTAAACTCACTTTAATAGGTTAAAACCTACAAATAATAATTAAGTAAGCTAGATCAAGGCATCTTAGCCTGCTGTCTGAGAACACTCAAGGTTTCATAGATGGGATTAGGGGCCATGGACCCTAAAATTGTACATGATATTTTGTGTGAATGTGCCTTTTTCTGGGGAGAGGATTCATTATCTTCATTAATATACAACATTTCTAAAGGGGGAAATCATGACTCTCATAAAAATGTAAAATGAACAAATGTCAAACATTTGTTTGACATTTAACCCATTAATTAATAAGAGAGCCAGCAAGTCGTTACAAACTGATCTAAATAAGAATTCAAAGTATCACGCATATGAAGTAATAAAAGGAATACTGAAAGCATTTACAAATAGATGCAAAACTGGTCAATTTGTACAAGGCAAAAATCAATTGCTTTCTACCTAACAAAGTTTGCATTTCTGTGGATAAGAAGAATGTGCATTGCTACCAGTTTTCTACAATTACAGAGAAACAGCTCAAAGTCAATTAAAGGTCAAGACAACCTGGATGGGTAAGCTAGACAGAACATCCACTAATTATGGTTTTCATTTTTCTCCATTTAAAAGTTTTTCAAAATCCTTCCCTACAATCTCTCTCTCCACCTGTGATTATAATAATCTCAAAGAAAGATTATTCTTGATTATAAAAAAAGGCTGGTCTCACTAGGTTTGGACTGATTATTTATATATAGGCCTCTAAGTTTGCTTTGTAAAATCTGGAGCCATACACTATTGAACAATTACAAAATTAATCTCTATATGGAACTTGTCACAAAAATTCCCAGAATGGATTTTTAAAAGCCTCTATTTGTCATCCTGAGACTAGGAAAACCAAGCCCAAAAATCTCTCCACCAGATTTAATCTCTAATTCCTATAAATTGGGGAATTCATCTCTTCTTATGCCCCCAAAATATCCTATATTCTAAACCTGCCATGGGTTGACTGTGACCCTGTAAACTAAGTAGAAGACCAGTTTTCCTGGGAAGGTTTTATAGGCATTGATTCCATCAGAACAGCCAACTCTGATTGTTTAAATAAGCAACATTCTTCAACTGGTTAACCAGGTAAAGCCATGCTTGTAAAATTTGTCTAATTATAACCTGGTAAAAAGTAAGGCAGATTACTACTGAACGTGTGCAAATATACTGCACTGAAAAAGTTAAGAAACACAGTAAGTGTCATAGTTCTGGGGGTAGAATGAAAATAGAGAACTCAGAAATTAAACATCAATAAAACCGTAGCAGTAGGGAAAACTAAAACAAATGGTAATTTTGACAAATTTCTGGAGCTGAGAGTAGACTAGCTTGAGAGAGAGAAAATTCTGATGGGTTGGGGAGGGGTGAATGTAGTCTTAGGGTGCTCACCAGACTTGCATGCATTTTTCCTCCAGAAACCCATCAAATTCTCCTGGTGAAGAGTAAAAAAGATTCCCTAGTAGCTCTGGTAGAGAGGCAGGAAAAGTTAAGTATTGTCAAATAAGCCCAGAGCTACATTAATTTCAAATAGAGAAGATTTCAAGACCAGCAAAATCATCAGGGAGCAAAAGATGAGGCAATTCTCCAAAAAGGTATAGTAATCCTAAATGTGTACACTCTTAACAACAACAAAAGCATCAATAGGTGTGGGACAGAACCTGATAAAACTAAGAAGTACACAATTCACTATTGTAGTTACAGACTTCAACCCTCTTTCAGGAGCTGGTAGATCTAGCAGGCAGGAAATCAGTAAGAGATGGTTCACTTCTGCAGTGTTATTGATTAAATTGATCTAGTTGACATTTATAGAACGTTCCATTCAGCAGCAGAAAACACATTCTTCTTAAATGTTCTTTTTATTGCACCTGCATTACCAGAATACATCCTTAGAAAAGACCAGAACTGGGAGGGCCACAATAGAGGACTGAGTCATAGGTATGCCTGCCAGTGGTTTTCCTGACTTGGGCTCTCAAAGCGGCCATAATGATTAGTCTTTCCTGTAAGTGACAGAAGGCCATGAATGGATTAAGTCTGAATTAAAATGTAATATTTTTAAACTTTCAAATATTACCAGATGTTTGGAAGTAATAATAGTTGTAGAACAGACTGGATAGAAAGCATATAGAAGTAGGAGTTCTAAGTTTAATATTGAAAAACATGGGCAGGCCACGGTGGCTCAGCAGGTAAGAACACTTGCCTGCTGTGCCCGAGGACCCGGGTTCGATTCCTGATGCCTGCCCATGTAAAAAAACAAAAAAAAGAAAACAAAAAAACAAACAAACAAACAAAAAAAGAAAAACAGGTGTGTAAAAAACATCTTACTTTATTCATTCTTTTCTCCCTCAATTCACAGCTTTAAAAAATGATGGTAATTGCTTTATAGGGCTTTTTAACACCAAAGATCTCTTTTAAATTCCTACATGGTTATTATTCCCAGTTAGTCTCCTGAACGTTAAGTTTATTTGTGAATTTTCTATTTTTAAAAATTCAATCCAAAGACAATAGCAAAAATAGACTATATTTCTTCTCGTTATCTATTTAAGACTTGCATGTCATCCTGGCTAATTCTGTCTCATTTATTAATTTATTGAGCTAATAAATGTTATTGAGCCATCTATTGTACTTGGCATTGCCTTAATGGAGTCTAGTTCAAATCAGGGAGACAGATGGTCAACTAGCACACAAATTTGAAAACGATTGAAATTACCACAGTGGTAAGTCCTTTGAAGAAGACAGCATTGGGCAGTATGGGGAACACTGGAGAGGGTCTTTCTTACACTGACGAGTACCCATTATGATAAAGACTTGGATGACCAAAGCTCTCTTTGGGTTATTTTAAATGTAAGTCACTGTCTCAGCAAGATATTTTGTAGGTATACACAAGATTCTAAAATTTATGTAGAAAGGTCAAGGAAGTGGAATAGCTACAAGAATTTTATAAAAGAAGCGATCAAGATTGGCAGAAGGGTGCTCGTTTTGGCAGCACATATACTAAAACTGAAACAATACAGAGAAGATTAGCATGGCTCCTGCGCAAGGACGACGTGCAAATTTGTGAAGCATTCCATAAAAAAAAAAGATTGGCGAAGGAAAGACAAATGAGAGAGATGAACAGAACAAAAATAGAGAACTCAGAAATTAGAGATCAATAAAATTGACAAACCTTTAGCAAGTCTGCCCGGGAATAAAAGAGAGAAGACATGAATTACCATTATCAGGAATGAAACAGGGGCTATCACTACAGACCTTGCAGACATCAAAAGGATAACAAGGGAATACTACTAATGACCCTGTGTACATAAATTTGACAACTTAGACAAAATGGACCACTTCTGCAAAAACACAAACTGCCACAGCTCATGCAATATGAACTATAACATTTAAATTGTCCTATAGCTATTAAGAAAATTGAATTTGTGATTTTCAAAACTCCCCATAAAGAAATCTCTAGGTCCAGATTATTTCTCTGGAGAATTTCATCAAATGATTAAAGAAGAATTAATACCAATTCTACACAATCTCTTACAGAAAATAGCAGAAGAGGGAATACTTCCCAACTCATTTTACAAACGTGGTTTTACTCTGATACCAAAACCAAAGAAAATATATAAAAAAAGAGAAAACTGTAGCCAATATCTCTTAAGATTAAGGATGCAAAAAAATTCTTACAAAATGCTAGCAAATAGAATTCAGCAATATATTAAAAATAGTATAAGCTATTACCAAATAGGTTTTATTCCAGGGATGTAAGGCTGTTTCAATATTTGAAAGAAAAGTCAATGTTATCTACCATGTTAATACGCTAAAGAAAAATTGCATGATCATATCTGTGGATGTAGAAAAGACTGACAAAATCCAACATCCATAGATGATTACAAACTGTCAGAAAAATAGGAATAGAGGGTAACTTCCTCTACTTGAATAAAAGCATCTATAAAAAGCCTACAGATAGCCTAACAATTAATAGTGAAAGAATGAATGCTTTCTCCCCATGATCAGGAATTAGGCAAGGATGTCTGCTGTCACCACTCTAATTATACACAGTACTGGAAGTTCTAGTCAGTGCAATAAAGCAAAAGAGGTTTTAAAGAGCAGATAGAACACAAAGAAAGAAAGAAAATTGTCCTAATTTGCAGATGACATGATTTTTTATGTAGAAAATCCTACAGAATCCACAAAATAAAACAATCAAGCCTAGAACTAATTAGTGCATTCAGTAAGGTCACAGAATACTTATTTTGTATGTTTATCTTGTGTACAAAAATCAATTGCACTTCTACATACAATATACATCTATATACAGTGAGCATGTGCATTCTGAAATTAAAAATGCAATATCATTTATAATTATTTAGAAAAAATGAAATAGGTGTAAATTTAACAAAACTTGTGTAAGACTTAATTCCTGAAAAATATCCAACACTGGTGAAAGGAATCAAAGAAGACATAAATAAATGGAATGACATATGGCATCCATGGATTGGATGACTCGATATTATAAGGAGGCTGACGCTCCACAAGTTGATACACAGATTTAACACAATTCCTATCAAAATCCTAGTGGGATTTTAAAATATATGAACAAGATTATTCTAAAATACATATGAAAAGGCAAAGGAACTAGAATAGCTAAAATAATGTTGAGGAAATATAACATGGGAGGAATCATTCTACGTGATTTCCACGTGATAGCTATGGCAGACGAGAATGTGTAGTAGTGGCAACAGGACAGATACACAGACCAAATGGGCTGAATAGAGAATCCAGAAATAGTCCCACACACATATTCCCAACTGATATTTTAAACAGGTTTGAGATATAATTCACATACCTGACAAATTTTCCCATCTAACGTGAGGAATTAACTGGTTTTTAGTATGTTTGCAGATAAATGCCACCATCACCACTGTCAATTTTAGAACATTTTATCACTTCAAAGACAAACCGCATACCTTTTATACCCTTCAGCTAACACTCCTTCCCCTCCATTCCCACCAACCCAAAGTAACCACTAACTTTCTTTGTTACTGTAGGTTTGCCTAAATTGGACATTTCATATAAATGGAATCATAATATGTGGATTTTGTGACTGGCTTCTTACATTTAGCATGATGTTTTCAATGTTTATCTGTGTTGTACCATGTTTCTTACTTCATTTTTATGCCCAAATTACATTCCATTATATGGATATACCGTATTTTTCTATCCAGTCATTAGTTGATAGAATTTGGTTTTTTTCCACCTTTTGGCTATTTTGAATCAGGTTGCTATAAATACTTTTATGAACATACGGTTTCATTTTTCTTGGGTATATACCTAAGAGTAAAATTGCTCTGTTAAGCCATTTGAGGAACTACCAGAATGTTTTCCAAAGTGGCTGCACCATTTTATATTCCCACTAGCAATATACACATTCTCCACATCCCTACTAACACTTACTGTCTGGTTTTTCTATTCTAGCCATTGCAGTCAGTGTGAACTGGTATCCCGTCATGGATTTAATTTGCTTTTCCCTGGTGAGTAATGTTGTAAAGCACCTTTTCAAGTGCTTATTGGTCTTTGTATATATAACTAAACAATTTTACTTGTAGTATCTACACAAGAGAAATGAAAACATGTACCCTTATCTTATGCATAAAATGTTTATAGCAGATTATAAAAGCCCTAAAATGAAAAAAAAATCCATCAGTTGATTAATAGATAATCTTGATATTTCCATACAATGGACTATGTAGCTATAAAGAGAAATGAAATACTGATACATGCTACAATATGGATGAGCTTTAAAACCAGTATACTAAGTGAAAGAAGTTAGACCCAAAAGGTCACATACAATGTAATTCCATTTATTAGAGATGTCCACAATAGCCAAATCCATAGCAACAAAAGTAGATTAGTGGTTGTTAGGGGCTTGGGTAGGAGGGGAATAGGGAGTAACTGATAATGGGTATGAGGTTTCTTTTTGGGATGCTAAATACTGGAATTACTGGTGATAGATGTACAAGTTTATTAATATACTAAAACCCAGTGAATTGCAAACTTTAAAATGGTTAAGTTTATGGTATGTGATATAGTATATGAACTATGTTTCAATAAAACTGCTAGGAAAATAGTTATTCTGGAAAACAATTTAGCAGTTTCTTGAAAAACTAAACATGCAACTACCATATGACCATTTATCCCAGAGAAATAATGACTTATGTTCACACAAAAACCTTTATATGAATGCTTATAGCACCTTTGTTGATAATAGCCCCAAACTAGAAATAATCCAGATGTCCTTTAACAGGGAAATGGTTACACTAACTACGGTACCTCCATACCATGGAATAACACTCAGCAATAAAAAGAAACGTATGACCGATATATGTAACATTGATGAACCTCCAGAGAATTATGCTAAGTGAAAAAAATACAATCCCAAAAGATTATATACTGTATGCTTTCATTCCTATGGCATTCTTGCAGTGAAAAAAAATTCTAGAAATGGAGAACAAACTAGTGATTGCTGGGATTAAGGAGAGGGTAGGTTGAAAGGGAAGGAGTTGTGGCTATAAAAGGTCAGCATAATAGATCCTTGTGGTTATATGAAAACTTTCCTTGCCTTTACTGTATCCATGTTAATATTCCAGCTGCTATACTGTGCTATAGTTTTGCAAGATGTTGCTATTGGGAGAAACTGGGTAAAGAAAGCATAGGATCTCTCTGATTGGTTTTTTTACAACCACACATGCATCTACAATTATCTCACAGTAAAAGCTTTAACTAAACAAAACAAAAAATATATAGTAACCTCACTGATTTTATTTTCATTGTTAACCACATTCCCTAGATTCTAGCCAGCTATCCCCCCCACCCCCACCCCAGTAGCTGGATTTCAGGCACCTTTATTCATGACAGACATTTTTGATGGAGAGACTACCTTGGAAATCTTTCTCCCTGATTACTTTCAGAAGCCCACTCCTAACTGAGGCCAGACTCTTCTTACAACAGCAGTAGGTAAGATCATTGCCATTCGCCATTTACGAGGCTCGAGAGCATCCATCCTGCCCCTTGTTTCATCTGGGCTTTGCTGGGTCTGGATGGTAAGGACCTCGCAGCCCACCCACTGGTCCCTCAAAGTTGTTTCTGCAGCTGAAGAATAACGGCCATTAATCTATTTTTTTTTACTGAAGGATTTTACTCCTTTGTTCCCATTTGATTTATAAATAGAACATATAAATCTTAATATTTTTATATACTTGTAATGAAAACAATCAAGTCTACCGATATAGGAAACAATAAAAATCATACCATGTTCATTAAGGATTTTCCTCTGTCAAATACTATACTGTTCCTCAACTTTTTTAAATTTTTCAATTTTTTGTAACAAAGTCATTCTGCTGTGACAATCACATGTGTCTCCTCTGAGGCCATCAGTCCTAGCCTCTAGGTTTAGCATGCCTAAGTTAGAATGGGCATAGCCCAAATACCCTTAAAGACTGGGAGAAGGATCAGAGGAGGAGGAGGAATTATAACAGAGAAGATAGGATTTACAAATGACTGCTGAGTCATTATACTGATATTTCTTTCAGTCTCCAATATCTTGTAGCAGCTAGAAGGAAAAACCTAAAATTGTGAAACTGTAACCCATACCAAACTCTGAAATCTGTTCTATAACTTCTTGTTACAATGCACTTTTAAATTTATTGTTTTGTATATATTTTATATTTCACAATAAAAATGTTAAAGAAGAGAAGAAATTCTTATACAAGTATGAGAATGTTTTTTCTTGAATTATAACAGGTATACGACACTAACACAAGATGTTAATAATAGGGTGGTATGCTGGTTTGAAACTGTTACGTACCTCAAAAAAGCCATGTTCTCTTAATCCTAAAAATCCAATTTTGGGGGGACAGATCTAATATTTGGGTGAGATCTTTTGACTAGGTTGTTTCCATGGAGCTGTGATCCACCCAATTGTGGATGGGACCTTTTGAGTAGATGGAAATGTGACCCCACCCATCCAAGGTGGGCCTTAAGTAGTTTACTGGAGTCCTTAAAACAGGTCACTGAGAGAAAGAGCTCTCAGAGACCATACAGAAAGCAGACGCCCAGACAGACATTTGGAGATCCCTGGAGAGCCAACATAGAAAGCCACTGGAATCAGAAGCTGAAAGCAGTGCAACCTGGGAGCAAAGGACTAGGAGATGCCAGCCACGTGCCTTCCCAGCTGACAGAGAAACTCCAGACATGATTGGCCTAGTTTGCATGAAAGTATCTTCTTCTTGATGCCTTAATTTGGACTTTTCCATGGGCTTAGAACTGTAAATCTGTAACCTAATAAATCCCCTTTGTAAAAGCCAATCCATTTCTGTTATATTGCATTCCAGCAGAATTAGCAAACAGAAACAGGTGGTATATGGGGAAATGTAAACTATGAAATATGGCTCATAGTACAATTGTAATATTCTTTCATCAATTGTGAAAAAGGTACCACACTAATGCAAAGTGTGAACAGTAGGGGGTACAAGGTAATGCTGTATTTTTTACATGATTTTTCTGTAAACCTACAACTTCTCTAATTAAATAAATTTTTTTAAATATGACATTTTTATAGGCCTGTGGATTGCGTGTTTTAAATGAGGTAATCCATGTACACAGTACCTAGAACTTAGACTCTCTCAAGAAATGGCTACTACTGCTTTAAAAGATAGTACAATTTTTAGCACACCTTGCTGGTGCCTGCCCCTAGCCAGTGGTTCTCCATGCACCCAGCATCCAGCCAGACTCGCAGAGTGCTAGGGGCAGACATGGGCAAAGCGATGGTGGCCAGGCTTGGACTGGGGCTGGGCTTCTGGCACTGCTCTTACCCATGCAGATTTATTCAAATCAAGTAACTGCTATAACACTCCCAGAATATATTGGCTGCCCCAAGTCCAGCTGTATTAGTTAGGGTTCTCTAGAGAAACAGAATCAACAGGAAACACTCACAAATATAAAATCTATAAAAATGTCTCATGTAACCATGGGAATGCAGAGTCCACAATCTGCAGGGCAGGCTATGAAGCTGACGATCCGATGTAGGGTCTGGATGAACTCCACAGGAGAGGCTCGCTGGCCGAAGCAGGAAGAGCCCATCTCTTCTCAATCTTCCTTAAAAGGCTTCCAATGATTAGATTGAGCATCACTCATTGCAGAAGACACTCCCCTTGGCTGATTACAAATGGAATCAGCTGTGGATGCAGCTGACGTGATCATGATTTAATTCTATGAAATGTCCTCATTGCTACTGACAGGCCAGCACTTGCCCAACCAGACAAACAGGTACCACCACTTGGCCAAGTTGACACGTGAACCTGACCATGACACCAGCTAATGCCACCACCCCGGAAGCAGCAGTGTCCTGCCCTCTACAGCCAGCCTCCTCGTGGTCTCACTCTCCCTTTTCCATATCTACTGTTAAGAAATTCAGATCAAGAAACATCTATGCTTCCCCATCTTCTGAACCCAATTCAAATGGCATCTTAAGTCCCAGTGTGGCAAGGAGAATACAGGTCTTCACTGAATCTACTGGTTCCACACCTTATTGATACAGAAAATGTTAAGAATCCCAAATCTGACTGGGTCGAAAAGCATGTAAAGGACTTGACTAGATGAAGAATGCCAATATTAAGTTTGCTGGAGTTCCATGTAGAAGATGAAAAAAGACAACATCCAAAATGAAGAGATTTCCTTAAATGTGACTTAAGAAATATGAACACTTAGAAAACTCTACCTTGAAAAACAAATAGATTTTCTCTTATCCAAAGAGAAGCAATGGGGTGTGGAATGGAGATTCAGTTTTCATTTGATACATTAAATATATAGGACCATGAGATGATTAGGTAATATAAAAGCTCCATGATTCTATTTATATGTACATTAGAAGGAACTTCCAGGTGTTAACTGTAAATTTTCCATGTATTATTTCACCAATACTAATTTAATGCTGATTAAACTCTAGATAAAAGTTTTACATTTTTAAGCTATCACTGTTCTCTTGGGAACTCAACTGTCATTTCTGAGGTTTTGGATGTGACATTGTATTTGACTTTTAAGTAGTAATTGACATGTGCCAGGCAAGGATGTATTGGAATCTACCCCCCAGTGCAGGCATAATGAATAAATCTTGATTATTCATTTATAAAATCAAATGGTAGGCATTTCCTATCATATTCCCATCCAACACCACCACCAGATTCATTTAGCTAAACTGATTCCAAACAGCAGAAATACATTGACCTCAAACAATTTCAAAATGCTGCTGTTTTGTTCTGCATTTGTTGAATACTTTCTGCAATTTAATAAATGATCTGTTTTGAAAGTAAAATTAACAGGTCTTGAAATTTAAAAGGCAAATGTGAAGGATCCAAAAATAATGTAAATCCAGTATTTAGGAAGTGAAGACTGGAACCTATCCTGCATTAAATTCACAAAAACTTTTATACTCCTTTTGTAAATACTTTTTCAAACTATGAATCAGAATAGCCACATTTGGAGCACTTTCTGTAACAGCTAATATTTTTAGATAGTTAGAACTTGGTCCTAGCCTACAATTGGCTTGATTCTGGAAAGCAGATCTTTTACAACTGCCTCAGTGCACAAAAACCTTTTTAAAAATAGATACCCCATGAAGTTTTTTGTTCGCATGGTCATACCCTGATGCTTAGATGTTCCGATATCTAATATGGCGGCAGTAGTTTTGATAGCCAGTCATTTTTTTCCATTTTTTTTTCTTTAGAAACCAACAGGGGATTATAAGCCTACAGGGGAACGACCAGATCCAGCAGATCTCAAACTACTGTGTATGTGAATGAACACTTCCTTTTGCTTCGTATTTGAATGCTATATATCTTGTTTTGTATTGTATATTGTGTTTGTATATTTATGCTTTGATTCCTAGTAACTTCTCATGTCATGGAATTGATTTGTATTGAACACAAACTGTAAATAAAAAATGGCAGAAAGAGCAAAAAAAAAAAGTACAATTTTTTAAAAGCATCATCATCAATTTTAACAAATGTTACACACCAATGCAAGGTTTCAGTGGTGGGGTGGTGAATGGGAACCCTGTGATTTTTCTTTAAACCTACAACTTCTTTAATAAATTTTTCTTTAAAGTCACATACATGGCATTCAAACAATTAATGGGAAATGAAGTCCAATGTTGGGATGGAGACTTACTAAAATATATAATTTTAAATATAATTTTCTAATAAAAACACCTTGTAGCATCTGTAATATATTTGGACTTGAACTCTGTAACGATTTTATTTGTTAAATTTTCTTGTTTTCTTTAAGGGTTTCTGAAATTGAGATAAAATTCAAAAAATTTTAAATTAATCATTTTAAAGAGACCCAATCAGTGGTATTTAGTACATTCAAATGTTGTACAACCACAAACTGTTTAGTTACAAAACATTTTCATTGCCCCACAATAAAACCCCATAGCCATTAAACAGTTACTCCCATTTTCCTCCTCGCCCAGCCCCTGGCAACCACTGATGTTCTATCAGACTCTCTAGATTAACCTACTCTGGATATTTCATATAAGTCGGATCATACACTATATTACATTTTGAGTCTGATTTCTTTCATTCAGCATGTTTTCAAGATTTACTCACATTATAGAATTAAGCAGAAGTATTTATCCTTCTCATGGCTGAATAATATTCCATTGAATGTACAGTCCACAGACATTTGGGTTGTTTCTCCCTGTGCTGGTTTGGAACTATTGTGTACCCTTGAAAAGCCATGTTCTAATCCAATCTTGTGAAGGCAGACCTATTGTTGGGTTGGGCCTTTTGATTAGGTGGTTTCCAAGGAGGTGTGACCCCACCCATTCAAGGTAGGTCTTAATTCACTTACTGGAGTCCTTTAAAAGTGTGACATTCTGGGAAAAGCACAGAGGCTTGGAGACAGAACACCTGGGAAATGATAAGGAAGGACCCACAGGAGCTGGGTGAGCCACTAAAAAAAAAAAAAAAAAAATGCATTTTAACTTTAGAATAGTTTTAGATTTACAGAAAAGTTGCATGGTAGTACAGAGGGTTCCCATATACCCCACACCCAGCTGCCCTATTGTTATTATATCAGTATAATATGCTTGTCATAACTAATACTGATACATCATTGTACTAATACATTACTCTACTGATAGTGAATCAGTGCTGATTCATTACTATAAACTAAGGCCCATGTTTAATTTGAATGTCCTTAGTTTTTACCTAATATTCTTTTCCTATCCCAATATCTCATTCAGGTCAGGTTATCACATTACATTTAGTTGCCCATTTTATTTTATTTTTTGTTCTCTTTTTTTGAGAAAGCCACTTTTGAAACAAACCCAGGAGAGAAGGGCCAACAGACATCACCATGCGCCTTCACATGTGACAGAGAAACCCAGGATGCGATGGGCCTTTCTTTAGTGAATTTGTGCTCTTGTGGATGTCTTAATTTGGACATTTTCATGGGCTTAGAACTTGTAAATTTGTAAACTAATAAATCCCCTCTGTAAAAGCCAAACTATTTCTGGTATATTGCATTCTAGCAGCATTAGCAAACCAAAACACACCTTTTGGCTAACAAAAATAGTGCAGCCATGAACATATGTGTACATGCACTTGTTTGAGTTCCTCTTTTCAATTCTTGGGAGATGCCTAGGAGTGAAACTGTTGGTCCTATGATAATTCCATATTTAAACTTTTTGAGGAACCACCAAATTTTTTCACTTTTATTATTTATTAAGTTATTTATCCTCAAATTAATCTCTACTAAGAAGTAATTAACTCTGCAGTATAAGCCAACAATGTGGTTTTTCACTTTTGTGACAAAGTACATGTTTTATATAAAAATGTAAAGTTCTCTTCCAATCAATTAAGTAGACTGCTGGTCAATTTAGTATCTAAGAATTCAAACTTTCAAACATGGTTTTCATTCACTCTCTTACTTGTGAGTGACTTTTCCTTCCTTGTAACTTTTTTGAACTTTTTGCTTTTTGTGCTTTACTCTCTTTGTCCTTTTTTGTCTGATCCTTCGTCCAAGACTCTCTTCTAACGTTAAGGAAGATGCAAGAAGATAGTATGGCATAATGGAGAGAGCACAAACAGACCTGAGTTTGATTCCTCACTCAAGGAAATTTTACAATTATTTACTTACAACAGGAATGAGACCAGAGTCAAAAGGATATTCTCACATAGCTAATGTTCACTCAATAGATAATTTTCAGAAATAAAAAAATAAATGCTGTGATAAATGAAAGAGTTTGGTCCAGAAACAACTTCTCTTCCTTCCTCCCTTCTTCCCTCCCTTCCCTTATTCATTCATTAGTTTATTTCTAGCAAATATTTATGGTTTAGCCAGCTGTAAGATGTAATTATAGACAAGGAAAACGCAGACCTTGGCTCCCCAGATCTCAAGTAAAATTTGCCACCTAATTTGAATTACTTAAGAAATACTCAAAAAAAAAAAAAATTAAAGGAAGAGTAAGACAAAGTCATGGTGAGCTATTGGCTAGCATTTTAATTTCCAAATAGATCTGTTTACATTTGTATACCAAGCACTCAATCCAATGTGAGACATGTAAGGATTCCACAAATGTTTGCTGAATGAATCAATGCATTTTTAATTCCAGAGCCACATGTGCAAAATAAACTGATTATATTCTGTGTACCTCTAATATAAATACATTGTTTAGGCATTAGTTAAGCACACTATAATTAATCAGAATCTACACTCTGTTTCAGGCATCCAGCTAAACTCGATAGCGCTGTGCCTTGGGATAATGAGACAGGATATATCTGTGTAAATATATCCTGTTTATCCCTGAATTAGTCAAAGTCTATATAAATAAAATTTGGATTTAATATATTCATTGTGAAAACAGGGGTCTAGATTGTAAGCTCTTATGGCGGTCACATTTAGCCCGGAGTGGTAGTTATTATTTCTGGATTTTGAAAGGCTGTTTTACATTTGTACAACCTAGTATTTAGAGTTAAGAATGAAGACAATCAGGTTGGGATTAAGGTAATTCTGAACACAGGGGTAAGAAAGACATTATCGATATTTTAGAACCTCACCTACTCTTTGAGACCAAAGAAAGAAAGGTTTATTTTGTCTAAAACCTAAATTTTCTGTAGCAGTAATCTAACTGAATTTGTCTGGATAGATCATTAAAACAATCTAAACACAAAAAGCCCAGAATAAGAATGAGGGCCTTTAATCCCGTGTAGCTTAATGTAATGCCTGGATACATCCCAGAGTATATTAAGCAGATAATCAAGAAGTATTGGCAAAGTCCCTTGAGTCATGGGAGAAAAAATATGAAACTACTAAACTTTGCCACAAGGGAAAATCTGATACTGTGTCAAACATTAGGGACACCCAAATCCACAGGCCAAGCCCTTGATCTTGAGGCTTGCTCTTGTGAAGCTTAAGTATACAGCAGAGAAGCTTAACGTACATACAAGTATGCCTAAGAGTTACTTCTGGAGTATCCCTTCTGTTGCTCAGATGTGGCCTCATTCTCTCTAAGTCCAACTCTGCAAGTGAAATCATTGTCCTCCCCACTATGTGGGACATGACATCCAGAAGTGAAAGTCTCATTGGAGGTATGGGAGGTGACTCCCAGGGATGAGTCTAGCCCCGGCACTATGGGATCAACAATGCCATCCTGACTAAAAGGGAGGAAAGAAGTATAACAAGGTATCAGTGACTGAGAGTTCAGATAGAGTCGAGAGGCTACTCTGGAGGTCACTCTTACTCAAGCTTCAGTTAGACATTGCCACCTTCCATAACTTGCAAAACCCCAACCAAAACCATCCCAGCCAATCCTCAAGAACACCTAGGGCATTATATAAGATTCTACAAAGTTTCCATGTACTAGGGTAACATTCTAGAAATCTACAACCTTCGGATGGTTCCTGGACCAGATAAATCCTGAAATGCAGAGAGGCCAGCCACTCTAGAACATCAGCTATTGCCATCCCCTATCCCATATTATCAACAGCCCCTTCCAACATGAAAAAGTTCGGATAGGTATATCCCAAATACCTCTAAAGAGTGGGGAAAAGGTCAAAGGTGATGGTGGCATTATACAGAGAAGGTAGGGTTTAACAAATGAGTTTGAGTGCTGAATCATTACATTGATTTTTTTTTTTTAGCTTCTAGTATCTTAGAGCAGCTAGACGTAAAGACCTAAACTTGTGGAATTATAACCCATACCAAACTCTGAAATCTGTTCTACAACTAATTGTTGCAATGTGCTTTGAAATTTATTGCATTTAGTATATATGCTATTCTTCACAAAAAAGAAAGAAAAATATTTCTTCTAGCCTCCAGGGTTTTGGAGAAGGAGAAATCTGAAATAGTGGAATGGTAACCCACAACAAACTCTGAAATCTTTCTGTATGTACTTATTGAAGTGTACTTTGAAAACCATTGCTTTTTTTTTCTTTGTACGTTATATTTAATGAAAAAATTTTTAATTATATTTATCTATATAAATATATATAGATAAATGTATTCATTATGAAGAATTATGCCACAAGGTAATATACCAAGAAGGATGAGGAAAAATTTTAAATAGTAGAAAAATAAAGGGATGGGGAAAATTAAACAAAATTAAAATGAAATAGAATGTTACAATCTAATTCTCTTGGTGTTTCCAGGAAAGCACAAGAAAATCTATAAAAAGCAAGTTTAAAAATCTGGCAAGTTCTTCAAACATCTGAAAGACTCAAAGTTCAGTATAGAAATGGTACATAATCCCACTGGGAAGCTGTGTATTAGTGTTAAGATCCTCAGCCAACTCCAGCCATCTGGAAACAATTATACTGGGAAAGTTCATGTTTATTATTACCTGGTCTCATATTTAACATGGAAGAATTGGTATTTGTTTTCCTCTTACAAAAAGAGTCTGTAGGCCAAGGGTATACGATGAAATGTCTTTTCGGAGGCTTAAAAGTAGGTGATTGATAGGATAGAGACCAGGCATTGGACATCCATCTAACAAACAAAATGAACATTGCCTAAATTCTTTTCACATTAATAGTTGTTCTCCTTTTCTATGAAATGGAAAAATTATGGTTAAAGGAGAAAGCCTGTGTGTGTGTGTTAGTGAAGAAGATTATATATGGAAATGTGAAAGTGGAGATTAGTGTGTCTCATTAAGACGTTAATAGGAGAATGGGAAGAGAATTTAGTGAATAATCAGGCCAGGAAACTGACTTTGAAATTTATTCATATTATGTGTTTTTTAAAATGTAAGTATTTACCTTTGGATTTTCTGTATATATTTATCTTTTCTGTTTTTCTATAGATGTAAGTAAAGAACAATAAAATGCTAGACAATTCCAAAGTATTCCATATATTAGGAAGGGAAAAAGAGACCAGCACCAGGCTTGGCTTTATTCTCTGGAGACAGTTATCTGGAGCAACTTTCACCTCAGGGAATCCTGAGAAAGCTAAGAAAGAAGGGGCCTTACTAAAAACAGTAGGCTCTTATCCTAATCCTACTTACTTAGCCCCAGTAGGATTAGGGGCTAAGCACTGGATCACCTTATTTCCTTTTTCCTATCCTTTAACTCCAAAATGCTCCAAAGTTCTGATGTCCCTCAGGTTTTGTGATGAAATTCCCAGGACAGGTTGGGTATAGTTTTACCCTGAAACAGAAATAAATCTCAATGTTCAGAATGAGTCTGCTCACTTACATGAAGCATTGCTTCTTTCTACAAAGTCCAACCAAAAAAAGAAAAGAGGAAATAAGAGTGGTATTAGTCAGAATCCTTTATTGTGAGTTATAGTAATTTCCAAAGCAGCTTGCTCAGAAGGGAGAATTCCTGGAAGAACTCTGGGTTTTCTTGAGCAATTCTATGGGCAGGGCAATTTATGGGCAGATGGAACTAAGGTCTCAGTACCCAGGACTCCACACTCCTCTCATTGTGTTGCTCATTTTCTTCCAGAGGCCAAGGAAACACCTCAGCCCACATGACCATTTCATGGCCTCCCCTTTTAAGATGGTCTCCTGATGTATTCCCTGTTGCAGTTTGAAAAACCACAAACAAAAATGTCCTGGTTGACCTGGTTGGGTCATCTCTGGCCCAGGGGCAGGACCTTGCAGGGATGAAGAAGCATCCTGTTAGAATGGAGGGGGCAGGGAGCATTTCCCAAGAAAAGGGGTTGTAGTGTTCCCAGGGCAACATGAAATGGTAGAAGCAGACAAAACACAATATGTCTAACCACAGAAGAGAAACATTTTACACATCTGGTTTTCATCCTTAACAGTAGTTTTTAAACATATTTTTTAAAAGTCCTCCAAAGAGTTCTATATTTATTCTAGGGGAAAAAATTAAAGGCATGGAGCTGTGAAACCACATTCTATCTCCACAGCGGGCCACATAAAAGAGAAACTCTAGTTGGTTGCCTAAAAGTTGCTATAGAAAAAAAGAAGAAGTTACCTTAAATTCAATCCAAGAGCTTTAAAAGAAAAAGACAAGTATTCAAGGGAATGCTCTGAAATTCTCTAGGGCACTTCTGACCTCATGTTTTCCCCAGATTTTATCCCCTGGAGCCCTTCTTGAGCTACAGTGATAATTATTTTCAAGACAGTCCTGATCTCAGATAGCCTGGTTCTATTGTTACTTAAACCAGCACTTATTTTAAAAGCCTAATTCATCAAGGTAAAAAAAAAAAGAGACTATATTGTATTCCTAAATCATGAATCTGTTCAAAAGACCTACATGGCATCCCAATTGCCACATGGTTCATTCATTCAACCAGCTAATAATGCCATTGACTCACTGACTATGTTATCATCCCTTATTAGAAATAGCATACTCCCAGAACTATTCCAATGACCCTCTGTCTCCAAAGACTACTTCCTCCCCATCTGCCATGCTAATCTCTTATCTCAACAACTCCCAGTTTGGAGCTCTAAGTCTTCAGTGGCTTTGCTTACCCTGGTTTTTGAGACAAAGGCTACACCTACCTACAGACCTGACTGCCCATTGACAGTGATGTCTCCAATAGATCTGAAAAAAATTCTTCTAAGTTCTTATCAACCTATCACACAGCCAAGCTCTCCTGATTACCTGTGATCGTGACAACTGGATCTTTCTGATCTACAACTCTGTTCTAATGAGAACTGCAACTTAGCCTCCTGCCAGGGCTTTCACATCTGTGGGTACAGAGGAAGACATTTTCAGAAGTTTTATCCATAATCCATATATATAATCTAATTACTTGGATGGTTCCTAATCTAAAATGTAGTTTTCATCCCTAAATCTAGAGTAGCATTTACAAGAGCAGTTTTTACTAGATCTCCATTCCTCGAGAAATGCCTCAAATAAAATAAAATGAAAACAGGTTCCATGATCATGTAACTTTGTGAAATTTCTCCTGGAAATACACAATATACCATAATTTCTGGGAAGTCTGGCAATAGAGAAATCTGCTTCCATTTTCTGATTTTATAAATTCTTAAACTGAAATTAAATTACTATTTTCTTACATTTTTAGTTTCCTGGGCTACTCAAGCAAATACCATTAAATAGGTCAGGTTAAACAATAGGAATTTATTTGCTCATGGTTTGAGGCTGGGAAAAAGTTCAAATCAAGATGTCATCAGTGGAATGTTTTCTTCCCAAAGACTGTTTTTCTGGGGCTGGCTACCAGTGACCCTTGGTCCTTGCCTCCTCTGTAGCTTGGCAATACACATGGCAGCTTCTCCTGAGCTCTTCCAGGTTCGGCTGAATCTCAGCTTGTGCTTCCATGGCTCTCTCTCACTCGGTCTGAACTTCATTTCACTTATAAAGGACTTCAGTAGTAGAATTAAGACCCATACTGATAGGCCTGGGACACACCTTAACTGAAGTAACCTCATCAAAAGATCCTGCTTACAGTGGATTCAAACCACAGGAATGGATTATGTTTAAGAACGAGTTTTTCTGAGGCACATACAGCTTTAAACCACCACATATTTATTTCCTAAGTATCTGATTTTCACCAGGGATCCATTTCTGCATAACCAGGGATCCTGGTTTCCTATATTAAAGGGTCTCTATACCTAAAAGAGATATGGATATTAGATAACTATAAAAAGACATTATCATATAGGCATCTCATAGTGGTATTTGGATCTATATTTAAAGCTGCATGCCAGGCCTAATTTCTTGGTTTCATGGAATATCACGTAATTTATATATCATAGCACATTAAATCAAATTCTATCAACCCTCATTCCCGGAGTTTAAAGCTAAAGTTGCATGAATAACTGCATTACATGGAAGTAAGTGAGCAATCATGTACAAGCTAACACATTCAGAGAAGGGAAACCCAATTCTGAACAGAAACATTCAGTTATTCATTCATTCAGCAAATATTCACTTAGTCTGCCTACCTATGCTAGATATTGTTCTAGATGCTGGGACTATAGCAGGGAACAATTCAGAAACCGCCCCTAGCCTCATGAGGCTTCTATTTGAGTAGGGAGAGAGACAAGCATATTAACAAATAAATACATAATGCATTTAGCACTACTACCAATGCATTTAGCACTACTACCTGGTAATAAAAAGTAAAGCAGTTTAGAGATAATATGGGGGGAGGGGCACCATTTTAGATTGGGGGATTCATCTAGAAAGGTTCTGAAGGGTTATGTGTGTTTGTGTGAGTATATGCGTGTTTGTGTGTGTTTGTTTCTGCATATGCATGAAAAGGTGCTGTGTGTATTCAGTCTAATGTTAAGAATGTCAAGGTCTTATATTTGAGTCTTGTAAGTAGTGGCAAGATGCTACTAATGTTACAATCCATCTCCTTTTTCAGTAGGCAAATGAATAAGTGCCCCAAAAATGTTATAACCACAAGGAAGAGCTTTCTACCTTTTCAATTAACATGTCTAATTTTTGGAGAGCAATTTAAATGATTAATTGCTCTTTTCTTCAAATTTTGACTTTTTTTGTTTACATTCATTTTAAACATAACTAATCATTCCTTTAAGCAATAAAGAATATGATGAGGTTATCATCTTAGCAC
Source organism: Myrmecophaga tridactyla (assembly GCA_004026745.1). NCBI lineage: Eukaryota > Metazoa > Chordata > Mammalia > Pilosa > Myrmecophagidae > Myrmecophaga > Myrmecophaga tridactyla. The sequence continues at coordinate 81,276 of PVIY010003189.1, forward strand.
ATACTTACTTATATCCGATTAAAACAAAAAAAATTATAAGCCAAGCATGACTAATCTAAGACTTTTCACCACCATACTCAGCATTCTTTTTCTGTGTCTTGCCATTCAACATATTAATCACATGTATTTTTAAAATTTTCTCTTTAGGTAAAAAGAACTAGCTTTATAGACACACTAACTTATCCATATAGCTGTACTTCAGCCACATTTTTCTCAATATGAATTTAAAAATTACTTAAAAACATTAATAGGTTCAGGCAATTCAGTCATCTTTGGAAGTTATGAAAGCATTTTCATCTAAAGGTAGAGTAGCATACAATAACTCTACTAGCAAACATCTAGTAGCACTTTAGATTAAAATTGATCTTGTAAAAAACAGTTATAGATTAAAAATCCCAATAAGAATATAATTGCAATATATTTTTATTTTATTGATGTAATCTCCATTGATTTTTCTTTAATTTTTCACCATTATGTCAAACACAGAAAGAATGGAGAAAAGTAATTTAATTGTACCTTGATTTCTCATTAACCATTAGACCAATTCTAAAGCCTCTTTACTGAAAACAGGAATTAAAAGGGTAGTTTTCTTTTTTAAAATTTATTTATTAATTAAAAAATAAAGAAACAAAATAAAACATACATAATCAGTAATTCACAATATCATCACTTAGTTGCATATTCATAATTTCTTAGAACATTTGCATTAATTCAGAAAAAGAAATAAAAAGACAATAGAAAAAGAAATAAAACGAACACAGGAAGGAAAAAAAAAAAGATTATACCTACCATACCCCTTACCCCTCACTTTCATTGATCACTAGCATTTCAAACTAAATTTATTTTAGCATTTGTTCCCCGTATTGTTTATTTTTATTCCATATGTTCTACTCCTTTGTTGACAAGGTAGATAAAAGGAGCATCAGACACAAGGTTTTCACAATCACACAGTCACATTGTGACAGCTGTATCATTATTCAATCATCCTCAACAAACATGGCTACTGGAACACAGCTCTACATTTTCAGGCAGTTCCCTCCAGCCTCTCCATTACATCTTGAATAACAAGATGATATCTACTTGATGCATAAGAATAACCTCCAGGATAACCTCTCGACTGTTTGGAATCTCTCAGCCATTGACACTTTGTCTCATTTCCCTCTTCCCCCTTTTGGTGGAGAAGGTTTTCTCAATCCCTTGATGCTAAGTCTCAGCTCATTCTAGGGTTTTTCTCAATCCCTTGATGCTGAGTCTCCGCTCACTCCAAGATCTCTGTGCCACGTTGCCAGGAAGGTCCACACCCCTGGGAGTCATGTCCCATGTAGAGAGGGGTAGGGTGGTGAGACTACTTGTTGTGTTGGCTGGAGAGAGAGGCCACATCTGAGCAACAAAAGAGGCTCTCTTGGGGGTGACTCTTAGGCCTAAATTTCAAGTAAACTTGACCTATCAAAAGGGTAGTTTTCTTAGCAAGCAACTTGGTTCCTAAGATTTAGATGCTTTAACAGGCCCAACTTCAACTTGTCAATCATGCAGACAACTACCAAGAAGAGATTTTTCTTAAGGCCACACCTTGAGCAAATAAAATGGAGTAAGGACAAGGGGAATGAATAAATCGACCAGCTTCATTTTATAATAAAAGTTAATTTACTAGGTATATTGATCAATTTCTTTGGATAATAAAGCATAAATTCCAATAATTCAGGACAGGACATAAAATGCCAAAAGAGTATTTTATATTTACATAGAATGTATATTTATATTATAAAGATATATTTATATAGAATATGTTTCAATAATTCTTAGCAAAAATATAAAAGACAAGAGTATTGAATGGTTCTGCAGCAATATTCCAAAAAGCAGTTACTGCATTATCTGGTTTACAGACCTTCAAATTTGTGGATGTAGCCTTTTAGGATACTAATAGAGCTTTTAAATAAATATTTGAAGCAAATCTGAAGTTTTTAATTTGAAAGCAGGAGTACATAATTCTTACTGTTCCCTTATCCTCAGTCCCTATTTGAAACATCTATCCTTTATAACTCTGCTAAGATTATCCTAAAGCTCGTTAACCTTCCAAGTTACTTAACACTGAGCTAACTTGTGCTCAAAACATTCATATAACTGTTTACCTTAGTCAGTTTATAGAAATCAGAAGTCATGTGACCTACAAAAAGTCATAGTGATATGACTTCTCTGATATTTTCATAATAAACAAGAGAAAATGTAGTTTTCTTGAATAGTATTGCTTTTCCTTCCAAAAATAATTTAAAGTGTTTCACACTAATCTTTCAGAATGTTTCTAATTTGTTATAGTCCTTTATTTTTTGCCTGTCTTTGCATTTTATCATCACACAAGATAAACAAAACAAAGGTTGAATACTGTTACCTCCAGTATTGACCTAAAAGTACGTGAGATTAAGGACCATATCTTTTTTTTAGAGTTAAAAAGTAAAAGTTCCAACTGCTAGACCTAAAGGCCATTTTTAATGATGTCACACCAGAAATAGCAAGGTCTGGCTATCATCTGAAAACTTTTCTTCCTTTCATAGAAAATGAATAGGATAAAACACTCATTCTTTGGTTACAAATCAGTCAAAACCAGAGGCAGTTAAACAACAAAAGAGCTCAAATGTTCAGAGAGAGAGAGAAATTGGTTACCAGGCAGTGCATTTTAAATTCTCTGGAAGGAACAACAGCAATAAAGTGTTTATACATGAAATGACTTTTTGATTAGCAATTTAAAAAGAGATTGAAAATTCTCTGCAATGGGTGGGAGGTTAATGCAGGAAAGTTACCATCAAATAGTGTACTGCTTGGGTCATAAAACTAAAGAAACTGGACAAAGAAAGATGATAAGAGAAGAGCTACTTTCTTTTCCTACATTTGACTAAACACCTCACCAATTCCAAGGCAAGAAAAGGTAAAAATTAACACTAGAAAAACACTGTTTGCCATTAGAGATAGATGGATGCACACATTCATATTTTTGTGAACTCTACAGAGAACTGTAGTTATTCCATTCCAATGAGTTATTACCAGATAATGACCTTTGTTTACAAAAGCCCAAGTCAAAGGAAAGCTCTAAATATTGTTCTAACTTGGGATTTCTTTACCTAGGGTCCACAGCCAGAGAATACAGGGTGTTTGTGAACTTGGAAAGGAGAATAATCGCATCTTCATTTCTACTAACCTCTATCTGAAATTTAGCTTTTCTTTCTCTAATGGATATAAGCAACAATCCACAGTCGCTTTTCACATCACATTTATGTTATTGCAGATATCCTGAAATACCATTTACCTTCTGTGATGGTTACATTCATGTGTCAACTTGGCCAGGTGATAATGCCCAGTTGTCTGGTAAAGCAAGCACTGGCCTATCTGTCATTGTGAGGAGATTTCATGGACTTAAATCATCAGCACGTTGATTGCATCTATGGCTAATTACATCAGCAGTAGACTAAAGGTAGTGTCTTCTGCAAGTAGTGGCATTTAATCTAATCAGTTGATGGCTTTAAAGGAGAAGCCAGAAGAGAGAATCTCTCTCTCCATTTCAGCCAGCCAGCCTCTCCTAGGGAATTCATCAAAGACCTTCATTGGAGTTGCCAGCTCATGGCCGGCCCTATGGAATTTGGACTTGTTCTTCCCCACAGTTGTGTAAGTCTCTCATATAAAATCTTCTATTTACAGATACTTCCTGTTGGTTCTGTTTCCCTTAGAGAACCCTGACTACTATACCCTTGTCACTTTACATTGAAATTATAGTAATTAGATCTGCTAATGACCTACTGGATAGCTTCATAAAAAGCATATAAGTTAATATATCACAAAGTTGCTTTTTATGGCTGATAGCCATATATTAATATTGCTGGCTTCCTCTATAATTTCAAGGATTTTTGTTTTGTGCATTTAAAAATAGTATAGGCTGGTGCAAGGGTAGCTCAGTGGTAGAATTCTTGCCTGCCATGTGGGAGACCTGGGTTCAGTTCCTAGACCCTGCATTTCCATAAACAAACAAACAAATAAATAATAATATAAGCGAGTCATAGTTAGTTCCTACCAGAATGCCAAAGGGGTCTATAGTAGTTAGGTTCAGGTGTCAACTTGCCCAGTGATGGTTCTCTGTTGTTCTGTTGCTGTGAACTTAAATCATCAGAATGTGAATATCATCTATGGCTGACTACATCTGCGATGGGCTAAGGGGACTGCCTTCTGCAGTGACTGAGTTTTAAATGGAGGCATCAGAGGAGACAAGCTCAAAGGCAGCTCAGACCCAGATGTTTGGAGATCCAGAAAGGATATGCTTCAGGGAAAGCTGCTGGAACACAGAAGCCAGGGGAGAAGGTCAGCAAATAGTGTTGTGTTCCTTCCCATGTGGCAAACTCAGATGGAAGCTAGCTGCCTTTCTTCCAAGGAACTGTAAATTTGTAACTAAATAAATCCCCTTATTAAAAGTTGATTCATCTCTGATGTATTGCCTTCTGGCAGCATTAGCAAACTAAAACAGGGTCTATGGCACCAAAAAAAAAAAAAAAAAAAAGGTTAAGAACCCTAGTCATATATGCTTGGACCAGGTAGTAATACTCTAACTACTACAACAGATTCCTGCACCAACTGGCCCAGAATGTTGTTTTAACAGGGCTTATAACTGCCTGAAGGATTATAATTGCAAACAATAAGCATGCTACCTCTTTGATGTCTAGAGTTGTGCTGTATCCAGACTCTCCCTCTGAGAGTCCAGAGACAGGGAGAGCCTGACTGAGGTCATCATTCCCTGTCTCAAAGGCAAGAAGTGGGGTGGAGTGGGAATCCCTGGACAGAAAATTCATCCTGTAAAGGATGGTCTCATGGAGACAGGAAAGAGGGAAGATCTCTTTTGGTCTAGATTTTGATATACATAAGTTCCTGGGAGGCACTTCTAAATGGAGAGGAGATATCCAATATGCTGTCAATCCTATGGAAGCAGACCAGAGGAGGGCCAGGACCTTCACAAGGTCTCAGAGGATGAAAAAGAGGCTGTTCCCCATGAAGAGCAAGTCCAATTATCTAGAGCTATGACAACTAACAATTGCAATGTGACTAATCTAAATTACAATATGCTATAGGTATAAAATAGACATCAGATTCTGATGTCTTAGCATACCCAAAAAAAATAAAAAAAGTAAAATTTCACAATAATTTTATATTGATATGTTGAAGTGATAGAATTTTAGCTGTATTGGGGTCATAAAACATTAAATTAATTCCACCTGTTTACTTTTTTTTTAATTTAGCTGCTAGAACACTTAAAATTTCATATGCAGCTCATATCATATTTATATTGGACAGCATTCATCTACAGAAAAGACTTTTGAAGGATGCTCTATGAATGTTATTTTTTATTTTATTATTTTTTTTAATATAACACCAAACACAAACATTCTTAACTTTTGATCATTCCATTCTACATATATAGTCAGTAATTCACAATATCATCACATAGTTGCATATTCATCATCATGATCATTTCTTGGAACATTTGCATCTATTCAGAAAAATAAATAAAAAGAAAAAACAGAAAATAATTCACACATACCATACCCTTTACCCCTCCCTTTCATTGATCACTAGCATTTCAATCTAAATTTATTTTAACATTTGTTCCCCCTATTATTTATTTTTATTCCGTATGTTTTACTCATCTGTCGATAAGGTAGATAAAAGAAGCATCAGACATAAGGTTTTCACAATCACACAGTCACATTGTGAAAGCTATATCATTATACAATCATCTTCAAGAAACATGGCTACTGGCACACAGCTCTACATTTTCAGGCAGTTCCCTCCAGCCTCTCCATTACACCTTAACTAAACAGGTGATATCTATTTAATGCATAAGCATAACCTCTAGAATAACCTCTTGACTCTGTTTGGAATCTCTCAGCCATTGACACTTTATTTTGTCTCATTTCACTCTTCCCCTTTTTGGTCAGAAGGTTTTCTCAATCCCTTAATGATGAGTCTCAGCTCATTCTAGGATTTCTGTCCCACGTTGACAGGAAAGTCTACACCCCTGGAAGTCATGTCCCATGTAGACAGGGGGAGGGTGATAAGTCTGCGTATAGTGTTGGCTGGAGAGAGAGGCCATATCTGAGCAATAAAAGAAGTTATTTGCAAAGTCCCCTTGGGGGAATGGTGAAAAAGGGGGGAAATTCAACTTCCCCATGTGGAGAATTCCTGATATTCTCACAAGCAGCGGAGACAACCAAAGCAATAGGCCGAGCCCTCAATCTTGGGGTTTGTTCACATGAAACTTAACCCCAAAAAGGATAGGCTAAGCCTACTTAAAATTAGGCCTAAGAGTCACCCCCAGAAAACTTCTTGTTGCTCAAATCTGGCCTCTCTCTCAGCCAACACGACAAGCAAACTCACTGCCCTCCCCTTCTCTGTGTGGGACATGACTCCTGGGAGTGTGGATCTTCCAGGCAACATGGGACAGAAACCCTAGAATGAGCTGGGACTCAGCATCAAGGGATTGAGAAAACCTTTTTGACCAAAAGGGGAAAGAGCAAAATGAGAAAAAATAAAGTGTCAATGGCTGAGAGATTCCAAACAGAGTCAAGAGGTTATTCTGGAGGTTATTCTTACACATTATATAGATATTACCTTTATAGCTAAGGTGTAATGGAGAGGCTAGAGGGAAACTGCCTGAAAATGTACAGCTGTGTTCCAGTAGGCATGTTTCTTGAAGATGATTATATAATGATATAAGTTTTGCAATGTGACTATGTGATTGTGAAAGCCTTGTGTCTGATGCTCCTTTTATCTACCTTATTGACAGATAAGTAGAGCATATGGATTAAAAATAAATAAATAATAGGGGGAACAAACGTTAAAATAAATTTAGTAGATTGAAATGCTGATGATCAGTGAGGGGGAGGGGGAGGGGTATGGTATGTAGGTTTTTTCCTGGATTGATTTGATACAAATGTTCTGAGAGGTGAATGTGGTGATGAATATACAACTATGTGATGATATTGTGAGTTACTGTTTAAGTACCAAGAATGGAATGATCATATGGTAAGAATGTTTGTGTTTGTATATTGTTATGTTTAAAAAAATAATAATTAAAAAAAAATGTATAGCTGAGACATGCAACCAGGTGAATGAACCTTAAGAACAATGTGTAGAGTGAAATGACAAAAATAAAAAGACAAATATTATCGTGCCTCACTCATATGGACTAACTATGATATACAAACTCGGAGAATTGAAGTTGTGAGCAGGGGTTATCAGGTTGAGGCCTATTACAAAGGGTCCTAGATTGTAAGCTCTTACAGCAGTCACATATATTCAGGAATTGTAACTATTATTTCCAAATTCTGAGATACTCAGCTATTTGACTACAACCTGGTCATTCCCTGAAGATTCGGGTATATATTTGACACCTGAAACTCAGAAGATTAGCACACTGAAGCTATGAAAGCCAGCATTACCCCATACAGCAACTACTTAGAAAGTTGAAAACATGATCAGACTTCAACTAGAGATATGAATGAAGCTGATCTGGATAGACTAAGGTAAATCAGAACACAGTGTAAAAGATGATATAGTCCATATTTTAAAACTTCAACTCCTGTGTGAAACCAAAGGAAGGGATGCTTATTTGATCTAAAATTTATATTTTGGGTAGTGCATTATCTAATTTAACTTGTATGATCAATTTATTTGAACACCATAATTACACAGAATCTTAAATAGGGCATGAGACCTTGTTTGTCCAGGTTAGAGTGATGCCCCAAAATATCCCAGAGTAACCTGGGCAGAAAATAAAAAAGTATTTGCAAAATTCCCTTGAGGGGCTGGGGAGAAAGAAGGAAATATTAAACTTCCCCCATCTGGGGAATTCCTAATATTCTTGCAAGCAGTGGGGACAACCAATTCAATTGGCTAAGCTCTCAATCTTGGGGTTCACCCCTATGAAACTTATACCTGCAAAGGAGAGGCTAAGCCTACTTATAATTATGCCTAAGAGTCACCCCCAGAGAACTTCTTTTGTTGCTCAGATGAGGCCTCTCCATCTGAGCCAACTTGGCGGTGAACTCACTGCCCTCCCCACGACATGGGACATGACTCCCAGGGGTGTAAATTTCCCTGGCACTATGGGACAGAACTCCCAGGATGAGCTGACCCCGCATCATGGGATTGAGAAAGCCTTCTTGACCAAAAGAGGGAAGAGAGAAATGAGATACAGTTCCAGGGTGGGCCATGGTGGCTCAGTGGGCAGAGTTCTCGCCTGCCATTCAGGAGACTGGGGTTCGGCTCCCGGTGCCTGCCTATGCAAAATAAGTAAATAAATAAAGTTTCAATGGCTGCGAAATTTCAACCAGAGTCAAAAGGTTATCCTAAAGGCCATTCTTATTCATTATATAGCATCCTTTTTTAGTTTATGGTATATTAGAATGGCTAGAGGGAAGTACCTGAAACTGTTTAACTGTATCCCAGTAGCCTTGATTCTTGAAGATGATTCTATAACTGTATAGCTTTTACAATGTGACTCTGTGATTGTGAAAACCTTGCATCTGATGCTCCTTTTATACAGGATATGGGCAGATAAAAATATAAAGAAATACTAGTGGTCAATGAGAGGCAGGGGTGAGGGGTATGGGATGTATGAGTTTTTTCTTTTTATTTCTTTTTCTGGAGTGATGCAAATATTCTAAAATGATCATGGTGATAAATACACAACTATGTGATGATATTGTGAGCCACTGATTCTACACCATATATCGACTATATGTGTGTGAGTATTTCTCAATAAAAATAATTTTTAAAAGTAAATAATTAAGGGGGTGCGAGGGTAATTTAGTAGTAGAATTCCTGCCTGCCATGTGGGAGACCCGGGTTTGATTTCTGGTCCATGCACTTCCCCAAAACAAACAAGCAAACAAATGTGAAAAAAAAAAAGCCTCCAAAATTCAGCAAGTGATACTGCAATAAGGGGATACTCAAATAGAAAAAGTATGAAATTTGACTCCCACCATACAGCATACAAAGAAAAAAAATTTAAAAAAAAAATAATAAAGGCATTATGGTGAAGGGAAAAAAAAAGGCTCTATAGTTGTTCAATCATCTTCAAGAATCAAGGCTACTTAGATCACAGTTCAACAGCTTCAAGTATTCTCCTCTAGCTTCTCCAATACACCAAAAACTGAAAGGGGATATCTATACATTACATAAGAATAACCCCCAGAATGACCTCTCAGATCTATTTAAAATCTCTCAGCCGCTGAATCTTGTTTTCATTTCTCTTCCCCTTTTTGGTCAAGAAATCTTTCTCACTTCCACCATGCTGAGCCAGGCTCATCCTGTGGAGTCACGCCCCATGTTGCCAGGAAATTTACACCCCTGGGAATCATACCCCTACTTTTAATATTTCAAATTTCAATAAATCTATGTTAAGACAAAAAATTAAGTGGAACCAAAAACAGAGAAAAATAAATTTGTGTTTTCCCAAGTTCTCTATACTACCCCGTTAACTCCCTAATTCCAAAGGAGAGGAAAAAAAGGCCAAAATAGCACCTTAAGCAGGTGATCAATAAAGAATTAGTGGTACATATACATGGTATGTATAATCTTTTTTTCTCTATTATCGTTTTATTTTTCTGTTGTCTTTTTATTTCTTTTTCTAAATCAATGCAAATGTTTTAAGAAATGATGAATATGCAACTATGTGATAATATTAAGAATTACTGATTGTATATGTAGAATGGAATGATATCTTAATGTTCTTTTAAGTTTTTTAATTAATAAAAAAGTTTATAAAAAAATAAGAATTAGTGGTACATTTAATGATCTTTCAAAAACACCTTGTTGCTAGAAATGCAACTAAATTATTTCCAAGGAAAGTTTTTTTTTTTAAGTTAAAATAAGGGTCTAAATCCAAAGAAAGTAGCCATTTGGTGGCACTGGTTTTTTCCTTTTCATAAGTAAAACTGAATCTCAGGAATATAAAGACCCAGACACCAATTCCTGTTCACAAATCTGTGAGGCCCCCAGGTTCATCAAGTCAGTTGATTAGTTTACAAAAGAGTTCAACTCGCTCAAATTCATGTTATGGTTGATATATTAAATCTTAGGGGTAGGGAATTAAAGATAATTTGTGAGTAAAAAGATGAAAAGTGTCATCTTCTTTTAATGGATTTTTAGAAGAGTTTTAGATTTCTAGAATAATTGTGAAGATGGTAAAGAGTTGCTATATAACCTGTCTTCCTTATTTTTATTGGTAAGGTCCATTTGTTACGAATGAATGAACCAATGTACTATTGTTAACTGAAGCCCGTATTTTATTCAGATTGCCTTTGTTTATACCTAAAGATATTTTTCTGTTTCAGGATCCCATCCAGGATACCAGACTGCATTATTGCACTTAAATTGTCAAGTTTTTTAAGGCTCCTCTTAGCTGCGGTAAGATGCTATACCCATGATTTGTGCACTTTATGTATGCCTTGATAAAAAGGTTCATTACTGAGTTTGGTGAATGATAATGATAGTTATAAACATAACATTAAATCAATGAGGGAAATCTAAAGGCAAAATAATTCTATGACTGTGCCTCTACTTATGAAAAAAAAAAAACTGGAATGATACACACCAAACTGTTAGAAGTGATTATTTCCTGAGGGTAGGATTATGGATGATTTTCACTTTATTTTCTTTACTTTCTATATTTCTACCTCATATGAGTTTTTAAAACAAAAGTATTTTTAAAAAATTTGTGTGAAATATATATATACAAAAGCAATAAATTTCAAAGTACATTTTAATATGTAGTTATAGAACAAATTTCAAAGTATGGTATGGGTTGCAGTTCCATAATTTCAAGTACTTCCTTCTAGCTGCTCCAAGATACCAAAGACTAAAAAGAAATATCAATGTAATGATTCAGTAGTCAAACTCATCTGTTAAATCCTCTACTGCAACTCCTCCTTTGATCCTCTCCTACTCTTTAGGGATATTCAGGCAATGATCATTTTAACTTCTTCATGTTTAAAAGGGGGTATCTACCCAAGAGAACCTCTTCTGTTGCTCAGATGTGGCCTCTCTCTCTCAGCCAACACAGCAAGCAAACTCACTGCCCTCCCCTTCTCTACCTGGGACATGACTCCCAGGGGTGTGGACCTTCCTGGCAATGCGGGACAGAAATCCTAGAATGAGCTGGAACTCAGCATCAAGGGATTGAGAAAACCTTCTCGACGAAAAGGGGGAAGAGCGAAATGAGACAAAATAAAGGGTCAGTGGCTGAGAGATTCCAGCCAGAGTAGAGAGGTTATCCTAGATGTTATTCTTATGCATTAAAAAGATATCGCCTGTTTAGTTAAGGTGTAATGGAGAGGCTGGAGGGAACTGCCTGAAAATGTGGAGCTATGCTCCAGTGGCCATATTTCTTGAAGATAATTGTATGATGATATATGGCTGTCGCAGTGTGACTGTGTGGTTGTGATGGCCTTTTGTCTGATGCTCCTTTTGTCTACCTTATCAATGGACAAGTAAAACATATGGATTAAAAATAAATAAATAATAGGGGGAACAAATGTTAATTAAATTTAGTAGATTGAAATGCTGGTGATTGATGAAGGGGAGGGGTAAGGGGTATGGTATGTATGAATTTTTTTCTGTTTTCTTTTTATTGCTTTTTCTGAATTGATGCAGATGTTCTAAGAAATTATCATGATGAATATACAACTATGTGATGATAGTGTGAGTTATTGATTATGTAACAAGAACGGAATGATCATATGATAAGAATGTTTGTGTTTGTATGTGGTTATATATCAAAAATAAAAAATAAATTTTAAAAATATATAAAAGGGGGTGTCTACATTATGGGGTAGGGGATGCAACTGGTTGATATTCTTGGATAGGCTAGCACCTCTGGGTTTCAGGGCTTATCTGGCCTAGGAACCATCTGGAGGCTTTAGGTTTCTGAAAAATAAACTTAGTGACACTTTTACAAAGTCTCAGATAGAGCCCTGGATATTCTGTGGGTTTTACAGGAATACTGTTGATTGGGGCTTGACATACCATGGCAATTAGTAATAGTTTGTTGAAGCTTACACAAGAGTAACCTCCAGAAGAGCCTCTCGACTTTATTTAAAATCTCTTAGCCACTAATACCTTATTTCGTTACATTTCTTTTCCCCGTTTTGGTTGGGAAGGCCTTGTTGATTCCACAGTGCCAGGGCCAGGCTCATCCCTGGGAGTCATGTCCCACATTGCCAGGGAGACTTACATTCTTGGACATCATGTCCCACGTAGAGGGGAGGGTAATGATTTTCCTTGTAGAGTTGGGCTTAGAGAAAGAGAGAAGCCCCAACTGAGTAACATAAGAGGTCCTCTGGAAGTAACTCTTAGGCATAATTACAGGTAGGCTTAGCATCACCATTACAGAAATAAGTTTCATATGAGCAAGCCTCAAGACAAAGGGCTTGGCCTATTCACTTGCAAGTCCCTAATGTTTAAGACAGTATCAGGGATTTCACATGTGGGGAAGTTTGATAGTTCCATATTTTTCCTCCAGTCCTTCAAGGGATTTCGCCAATACTTTTTAATTATCTGCCTAACATACTCTGGAATGTATCAGACTATTACATTAAGCTATACAGAATTGCAAGACCTCATTCCCAATTCTAGGCTCCAGGTGTTTAGGGTGTTTAGCTGAACTGGACAGACAGGTTAAGGTAGATCATATGTGTGTTAGTTTGCAAGCTGCCTGAACACAATAGACCAGAACTGGAATGGCTTTTAAAAAGGGAATTTAATAAGTTACAAATTTACAGTTCCAAGAAAGTCAAAGTGTGCAAATTAAGGCACCAATAAGAGGTTCCCTTCACTCAAGAAAAGCCAATGGGGTCAGGAACACCTCTGTCAGTTGGGAAGTCATGTGGTTGGCATCTGCTGGTCCCTTATTCCTGGGCTCTGTTGCTTTCCGCCTCTTCTCCTGTGGGCGTTCCTCACTTTGCTTCTATGGGACCAGCTTTCATTTCTTGGCTTCCCTTGGCTCTATCCAGGTTCTGGCTTGCTTAACATCTCATGTGATGTCTGCTGGGCTCCAAGCATCTTCAAACATCTGTGGCTCTATTCTCTAAAGCAACTTTCCCTAAGTGTCTATACCTGTTCTCTGCCGGCTCTGAGGCTTCTGTCATTTCTATGGGCTCTGCTGTTTCTGACTCTCTCCAAAATGTTTCTTCTTTTAAAGGAGTCCAGTAATCTAATCAAGACCCAGCCTGAATGGGCAGAGTTATATCTCCATCTAACCAAAAGATCACACTCACAATTGGGCATGTCTCATCTCTCTGTAGATAATTTAATCAGTTTCTGCCCTACAATATTGAATTAGGATTAAGAGAAACAGTTGCTCCCATAAGATTGGATCAGGATTACAACATGGCTTTTCTGGGGTACATGATACTTTCAAACCAGCACAGCGTGCTACAGAAAATTTAGGTTTTGGGTGAAATAAAGCTCTCTTTCTTCAGTCTCATATAGTAGATGAAGTACTAAAATATAAACACTATCATCCTTTACCCTGTATTCTTATTTACCTTTGTCCCAACCAGATCGACTTCATTCTTTTTTTTTTTTTTTTTAAATTTGCATATGGGCAGGAGGCACCAGGGATCGAACTCCAGACCTCTAGCATGGCAGGTCAGAGTTCTGCCTGCTGAGCCACGGCAGCCGCCCTCAACTTCATTCTTATCTCTAATTGAAGCCCGATCTCGTATTTGACTTCAACAGTTGCTGTGTGTAAGAATGCTAACTCTCATAGCTTCAGAATTCCAACTCTGAGTCTTAGGTGTCACACAGGTATCCAAAGTTCTGGGAAAATACCATGTTATACACATAAAACACAGCATTTCAGAATTTAGAAATAACATTAAAGTTCAGGAATAAATGTGACTGCTATAAGAACTTACAATCTAGGCCCCAATTTTCTCGTTAGTATTTTCTAAAAGAGACCATAAAATATTTGTCCTTTTGTTTCTGGCTTATTTTGGTCAACATGTCCTCATGGTTCATTCACCTCATTGCATGCCTCCTGAGTTTGTTGCTTTCTGGAGCTACACAATATTCCCCCATGTGTATACATCACAGTTTGCCCTTCTGCTTCTCAGTCAATGTACCCTTCGGTAACTTCCATCCATTGGGTATCATGAATGATGTTGCCATAAACATCAGCGTGCAAATGTGTATTTGCGTCCCTGCTTCCAGTTCTTTTGTGTATACTTCCAGTAACAGGATTGCCTAATCATATGGTAGCCCTCTATTTAGCCTCTGTAGACCTACTACATTATCCTCCAGAGGGGCTGCCCCATTCTGCTACCCTGCCAATACTGAATAGGTATACCCCTCTCTCCACATTTTCTCTAGTACTTGAATCTGTTTATTTATTTTGAGTCTACAGATTTTGTTGAGACATATTCATAACATGTATATTCTATCCAAAATAAACAATGTTTCACAGTATCCTCACTTAGCTGTACAATCATCAATCTCAATATTCATCAACTTTGATTGCCACAAAGAGAAAAATAACAGACATACCCACAGCAGAGAAAATTTAAAACTCCCTGTAACTCTTGTTCTTCACTCCCACCCCCAATTATTACCCCTAGTGTTGTTGTGGTACTAGAGAGATATTCATGTTAAATATAGTCCATAGCATGCAATTAGTAGTTTTTCCATATATCCCTCTATTATATAACTCTTTGTACAAGTGTCATACCTGAAGTAGTTCATGCAAGAATTTAATTATATTTGTAGTCCTAATTGGTGAGGTATATGGGTCTAAAAAACCCTTTTCAATCATATTTACCTTCAATATGGCACCATTATTTATAAACCCACTAACAAACAATGTCTATCCATTCTCATACTTTTAAATTCAATCTCATTAACAAATCTGTACATATTAGCCAACCCCCTTCTCTAACTTCTGCCTATCTCTAGCTCCCTGATATTCTATATTTTAAGACTAAGTTTATATTTTCTTGGGTGTTCATATTAATGAATTCAAATAGTATCCTTTTGTGTCTAGCTTACTTCACTCAGCATTATGTCCTCAAGATTTCTCCACGTTGTTGCATGTTTTGGGACCTCATTTCTTAATAATATTAATAATATTCCATTATATGTATATACCACCTAAAATAAATGTATTACTTTTATATTCAGAAGTGTTTTATTTTGTTTTTGGAAAAATGAAAATCATGACTAATTCATCCCTAATGGCTGACTCTGCAGGCTGCTCACCAGCATCTGTTTCCCCCTTTTCTGTAGTAATCCTACCATTAGCTGAGCACAAGACCAACCAGAGGAAAGACAACATTTACCAGAATCCTTTGGAAGTGGGTGTGGCCAAGTTCTGGGTGTTGAAAAAGAAGTAGAAATGTAGCAGTTTCCAAAAACTTTCTCTGAGAATAGGTGGAAAGTGTGCCCTCTGTCCCTTCCTCGGTCCTGCAGCCTGGAAGTCAAAATCACACATGAGCAAAGTAATAATAGCGGTCCTGGGTCCCTAACACTGTAGAGCATCCTACCATCTCAGGGCCCACCACCTGGACTTTTATATGAGATAGATATACAAGTCTCTCTAGTGTAAGTCACTGTCATTTGAAGCTTCTTAGTCATTCACAATCAAACCTTATCCTGACTAATATCTCTTGTGCCACTTATAAAAAGTTTGTTTTTGTTTTTGTTTTTTTAAATAGTTTGTGTTGCCAGGTTCCAGGCCGCTCAGTCTTATTACGTTTGGGTGCTTATAAATACTTAAAGCAGCAAGGTGAAATACAGCATTAACTGCACCTTTTCCCCTTTCCACTACTATTGGACTAGTTTGTCCATGACACATGCTCTATTGAAAGTTTTCTCTAATTGCAGGACATATATTGTGATGAAAATACTGAGGTAGTGGAGAAATATTGATTCATGTTTGAATATCCAAAAGAAGTGAGAGAAGTTGGCTGCACAGTTTATCGATAGTACAAAATCCAAAGTTTACCCTTGAATTGCTCTTTTCTTTAAGGAGGAATTTTAGCTCTGGTGATCTGGGGGCTCTGGAGAGCAGGGTTGACCTTGAAAACGGTGTTAGAACTTATATTTACACGGATAAAGTTAACCAATATTCACATCTCCCACATTTCCTATCACTCCTTACAGTTCTTTCCTTAAGAAGCTAAATCTGAAAGCTCATTGCCTCAAAGAAGGAACATCTTTCAGCAGAAAGTGGAAAACAGGGCTCAGAATTTTAAAAGTCACTAAACAGTGGCCACTTGAGTGACAGGCACTAACAACATATTCCTGAAACCAGGAGTGAATGGAGAGACATTGGAGGGAAAGTAAGGAGAACCTGAGTATCTATGGCCTCCCCAACGAGAAGGGTGCTGAACTCTGCCCCTCTCCATCATATCCTGAGATTGGGATGGGGGAATCTGAGGGCAGAGGGAACTTGTGCCTCTTTCCTGGGTTTCTAGAGCAGACGTGGTTATACACTACACCTACACAGATGTGTTCTCAAGAGTGTCCCAGAAACCATGAAAAGAGCCCCACCAAGGGCCCTGGGGCCAGTGGGATGATCCTGTAAAATGACAGTGGCTCTGAAGCAGGGTGAGACATCCTACCCAAAGATGCTCTTTCAGGTGGGAACTGACACACCAGAACGACCTGCATGGACCAATAAACTAGATCCCTTGGAAAGATGGACTCCTCAGTGGGTGCCGACATACTCAGATTTGCACCAAGCTGGGTGACCAACCATCATGGTTTTCTGGGACTGTCCTGGTTTTAGCGCCAAAAGTCCTGTACCTGACAAACTGCTTATCCATATGTAAGATTTTATACTGCTTTTTACTTTTTTGTTACTGAAATGGATTAAGACTTTCGTAATATTGTGATGAAATAAATGTATTTTTATATGCAAAGAACATGTATTTGAAAGGTCCACAGTGTGGAATGTGCTGGTTTGAAACTGTTATATATCCCAGAAAAGCCATGCTCTTTTAATCCAATTTTGTGGGTACAAATTTATTGTGGATGGGATCTTTTCATTAGATTATTTCCATGGAGATGTGACCTCACCCATTTAAAGTGGGTCTTAATCAGCTTACAAGAGTCCTTAAAAGATCTCACAGAGAAAGAGAGAGCTCAGAATCAACACAGAAAGCAGAGAGATGAAACCATTTGACAGAAGTTTGTACATGTTGGGAGACAGAAACTCAGAGAGAAAACCACTGAAAGAAGGAGCTGAAAACAATGAAACCCAGGAGCAAAGGGCCAGCATACATTGCCATGTGCCTTCCCACATGACAGAGAAACCCTGGACATGATTGGGCTTTCTTAACTGAAGTTATCCCCTTGTTGATGCCTTAATTTGGACATTTTCATGGCCGTAGAACTGTAAATTTATAAACTAATAAATCCCCTTTGTAAAAGCTAAAAAAAAAAAAAAGTGCCTGGTAAACACCTTTTCAGGATGCAAAAAGTCAGTTTTCAGGGATGGGAGAGGAAGTTCGAGGGAAAAGTACAAAATCCATAAAGAAACTGCAAAAATTAGGGTCTGAAGGCATCATCATTTTCAGTGTCAAAAATATATAAAAAGATTATTGCATTCTGTAATCTTTGTCATTGTTTTCATATTTTGTGGCTCACAATAATGGATCATCTATTGGGACATCACTCTGAGTAATGACTTAATGAGACTAAAGTGTACAGTAGCATTAAATGTCTATTTTGATGCTACAAAGCCTAACAGCTAATCCACAGGTATCAAGACAAACAGATAGTGCTAGTTTAACTTCACATTGTAAACATCATGGCCAGGTTTTTCTAGCAGTTCAAATATGAAAATGATGACATTACCAACACATGATCCAGAAATCATCTAAGAAAGAAGGCTAAACAATTGTTATTTTGATGACAGATGGAAGGACACATACAACTGGATCAGGGAAGTAAATAACTATAGCAGAGCATATGTACGATATGCAGAAGGGAATCTGGGATCTGGTACAGTTGAGAAAGAAATGTGAGAGCATATATGAAGACTAATCTTACAAGTTTAGGATGAGACACGCAAGTACTTCTGTAGTCAATCAAAAGTGTTTTTATCTCCAAAAAAAGACACCAAGGCCCAGTCACTAATAGCAACCAGCAAATTCTCTGGTCCATACCACACAAAAGAACATTATTGTATTGTTTTCCCCTTGATTATTCCCTTTCATAAAGGAAAGTTACATTTCCTGATTCAGAGGTTGCAACTAGTGTCCTACAGCAAACAAAAAGGGAAATTTCCATAACAGATATGTATGATATATGTGCTGGTCTCAATCTGTGGTGTACCCCAGAAAAGCCATGTTCTTTAATCCTCATTCATTATTGCTGGATGGAAACTTATTAGATTATCTCCATGGAGATGTGACTCACCCAACTGTGGGTAGTGTTTTAATGGAGTTGTGACTCCACCCATTCCAGGTGGGTCTTGAATAGTTTACTAGACGCCTTTACAAGAGGAAACATTTTGGAGAGAGTCCCTTTAGAACGGCAAGAGAGCCCATGCAGCTGGAGACCTTTGGAGATGAAGAAGGGAAACATCCCTGGGGGAGCTTCATGAAACAAGAAGCCTGGAGAGAAAGCTAGCAGATATCTCATGCTCACCATGTACCTTTCCAGTTGAGGGAAAAACCTTGTACTTCATCGGCCTTTCTTGAGTGAAGGTAATCTCTTGTTGGTGCCTTAATTTTTTCTATAGATTGACTTCAATTTGGATATTTTCACAGCCTTAGAACTGTAAACCTACAACTTAATAAATTCCCCCGTTTAAAAGCTGTTCTGTTCCTGGTATATTGCATTCTGGCAGCTAGCAAACTAAAACACTATACCAATAGAGAGATAGTGTGCATTTTTCTACTCTTGCCCAAGACATCAAGTTCTTTATACTTACTAGCACAGATCTGTGCCCTCTAAGTTTTTAGCATGACTTTAATATGTATAAAATTAGTCCTTGATTCCTTATCCTAGCAGAAATTGTATGACTCTTCCTTCTTCACTTTCCTAATGATTTTTTTTCCCTGCAAAGCTGCAATTGAATGACCACCTTAGCCATCTGTAAAATTTGGAATTAAATTTATCTAGTGAAAAAAATCAATTGAAAGGAAATAAAACTAAAGGACAGAATTATTTTTGCAGGTCTCTTTGTGCAAGAACAATTCTGTGTTTAACCTCTGCATCGTGCAGAGACTCCATAATTGAGGACTGGAGTTTCATGTATATTAATGTAATGAAGCAATTTTTGTGAAGAGATTATTGACAAGATCCATCAAAATCGAATTCCTTGGTCTATTCACCTCTAAGAGATACTGAATAACAAAATTAGAAAATTCAAAATTGCAGGTATTCAGCTTCAAATAGAAAAGGAGTATGCATATGCAACTGTGTCTCAGCTAGCTCCCATTGCTTCCAAATTCAGATCATCTTATTACGTTTTAATATGAGTTTACAAAGTATACCGCTCTCAGTTAACCAGTAAGAAGTACAAGAAAGAAATGGGGTAATAAATGAAGTATTTCTAGCAAGACATTCAAAGTTTTATATCTTACCCTGATGAATTGTTCCCTTAATTTTCCTATCAGCACTTAATTATCTCTAAGCAGTTCTGTTTTCCTTAATTTTAAGCTAATTCCATCCTCAAAATATGTCTTGCATATTATGTTCAGTTTTGTCAAAGCCATCTCTTTCTTTAAAACCAATGTAAAACCAAACCTGAAAATAATCAAGTTGACTTCAACGAACACATCTGTACTGATTTTTCTGGGCAGTTTTTGGCCATTTCGAAGTGCTCTGCAACTTTATGCAACAGGTTTCACAGCTGGGCATCTAAACAGATCAAATGTTGAGATAAAGGCCAACTGGTTTGACTTTTTTATAAATAAAAACTTACAAATAATGTCGTAGCAACACTAAAACAAAATCCCCTCAGAAACAACACTCTATGAGGAGACAAAGAAGATGAATGAGCAGAAATGTTTTAAAGGAGTTTCTTTACTCAGGCAAGCCTATCAGTTATTTTCCCAGACGAGATGGCCCATCCCCATGTATTTCACTTGACTCCAACCCTTAGAAGTCCCAGCAGAGGAACGAAGAATTATTACAGCTCTTTGAGGTGAAGGGTGATATCCCCAAGGACAGCGTCCCATATGTGGCAGGAGTAGGCTGGTCAGCAGCAGGAGTAGGCTGGTCAGCAGCAGGGGTGGTGGAATATAAATGAACTTTTGCCTTATCCCCAAGTCTTCCCTTTCCCACAAGCCCTAGAAAACAATTGCCTTCTCTATCAGTAAAACAGTAAGTCTTAGCTTGAGGAAAACAGCATTCCTGCACATGCTAGAGTATGATTGATAGGCCAACTTTCAATCCTTAACATGAATGCACTGAGGGCCAATCACAGTGAGCCAGTGCCTCAACCCCACCTCTCTTTGTTCAAATCTCTAAAAACATTGCCCTTTCCTCTAGTCAGCGTGGACGAGCAAGCTTGAGAATTGCTATAATCCATGCCAGGAGGAAAAATGATGACCCCATGTAACAATTCTGCTCATTTTCTTGCCACACTGGACTTGTCTGAGTCTTTCTTTGCTCTGTCATACCCCGCACAGTTCAGTGGAAAGCTGGCTTATCACCTGGTCCTTTGCCTTTCTTTGAAAAGGTAGTCTGTCCAGCTCCCCTCCTGTGAATCCTCCCTTCGGTGGGATGGGCCACTGGCTGCAGTACCACAGCCCCTCTCCATCCTAGAACTAGGTCCCTTCCTACGGTATTTCCACTGTGCTTTAGTTGGATCTCAAACCCAACATGCTTGCGTGTGTGTGTGTGTGTGTATTAACATATATACAATGTAACCCCCCCCCAACCACTTTCAAGCACACAATTCAGCAGCATTAGTTATATTCACCATGTTGTGCTATCACCATGACCATCTATTTCTAAAACTTTTCCAAAATCCCAAACAGAAACTCTGTATGCCTTAAACATTGGCTTCCCCATTCCTAACCTCTACTTTGTCTCTGAGTTTGCATGTTCTAGTTATTTCATGAGTTAAATCATACAATATTTGTCCTTTTATGCCTAGCTTATTTCACTCAATGTGACATCTTTAAGGTTTATCCATGTTCCTGCATATATCAGAACTTCTTTCCTTTTCACAGCCAAATAATATTCCATTGTATTTGTATACCACATTTTGTTTATGCATACATTTTTGGACACTTTTGGCTATTATAAATAATGCCACTATGAAAATAAGTGTACAAATATCTGCTCAAAGTCCCCAGTATGTCTTTTAAAACATAAGCACAAATTTCTACAGTTAATCTGTAAAGCACCAGAACTTTTGACTCTTACAGTTAATTTTCTCATTAGCTCTAGTTAAAGCTTTATAAAGAAAAAGAAGACAAATATACAGATTTCAGATACAAAAGAAAGAGGAGCAAGAGGAAGTTCAGAGAGCCAATAACATAACAGACAACTAAAAAGCAAACAGTGTAATTTCCAAGCTAATAGACTAGTTTAACACAAGAATACATTCACATTCATGATTAAACACTAACACAAACCCATAACAGAAGATTATAAGTTATAATCTCTTTGCAAGCAGCAGCATATTAACCATTCTTTGTATACTTCTCCAATTATATTCTTTCAGTTCATTTAGAAAACCATTTACATTATAATAGCCAACATTACTTCTGTCTTTTGTTTTTTAATATGTCTTTGGTCAGGTACCTGTACTACAAATATGCACATCTTCTTTAAAATGATTATTGCCAAATTATGGGTCTATGAGGATATTTTCATAATTGAAAATGGTCTTTATTGGTGTGTCTGGTGATAAAAAGATGTACCATCTAATGGTTCTCTTCCCACTATTCCAAGGCTTCTCAGTGAGGTGAAACATCCCAAATTTTCCTCAACTTTTCTGGGAGTAGAGAGGCTTTAGACTTTTTAAATTTTATTTTTAGTACTAACAAATATACAACTCAATTTTCCATTTTAATCACATTCCAGTGTACGATTCAGTAGTAAGGCTTTGTTCTATGATTAGGAAACTCGAAAAATGTGAGCCTATTGTAGATTTCCCCTTTCCCCACCCCCACTTCTAGCTCATTAGGAATAGAAAGGAAGCAAATTACAAAACACAGCCTTCAAATTTTTGCTTGAAGTAGGGTTGGGAGGAGTGGGGAGAAATCAAATAAGACTTACAGAAGGTTGGGAAGGCGTCAAGTAGTTGCTCACTATTTATAGTTAGAACATCTGGCAGAACAGCCCAAGCATAAGCATGATGAAAAGAAATACACAGAAATTATACAGGAGAGGCAGGGTAAGATGGCGGCTCAGTGAAGTGTGGAATTTAGTTTGTCCTTCAGAGCATCTAGTAAATAGCCAGGAACAGTACAGAACAACTGCCACAGGGACCATCAGTGACTGGACACACAGCATATACCAGTTTGGGCCAGCTGGAACAGCTAAGACCCCACACAGAACTGTAAATTCCCCAAGCTGTGGAGGCCTGCATCCCTCCACAATAGGCATTGTAGGCTGGTTCCCTGAGGGGAAAGGAAACAGACTTTACTAGCAGCAAAGGCTTAGCCCAACCAAGCTCCAACTGCAGAATAAATTAACAAATCCTGGCTACTGAAATTAGACCCTAAAGGTAGTAGGGGTTTTTGTCCCAGCAGAGAGGGGATGGGACTGATGGGGAAAAAAAAAAAAAAGAGGTTTTTTGAGTAATACAGCACAAAATACTGGGAAAGGGCTGGACCCCAAGAAAGGGGGCACATAGAGCCATGAACCAACTTAAGCTCTTGATTCACAAACCCGAAAAGCAGGGGTCTGGTTGTAAAAAGTCTTTTGTTTATTTTTCTGCTCCTTAATAGCTCATTAGATAGAACTGGAAGAACTCTCAGGCTCTAGCACCACCCCAGGCAAGGGCAGAATTAAGCTTGTGTGAGAGACAAAGTAACTAGTCAGGTGAAAGGAATTATTTCCCTACTGGGTGTATCTTCCCCAAGAGAAAGGTGAGGCCCAGCTCAAGTGGACTCCCTCTTTCAAGGAATTCAGGCCCAAGGGACTGGAAAACTAAAGCAATTAAAGCTACCATATTACCTCACCTCTGTTTCAACCAAGCCTGTAGTAGGGAGAGTCTGCTGAAGTTAAAGGTACAACATCACTTTACCTGGTGGGAAGCCATGGGCAGACAAGTGCCACGTGATGGAGGGTAGGAAAAGCACAGAGTATGGGGCTTCATAGGAAAGTCAGTCAAGCTGCTGGGTTGCACCCTCAGGGAAAACTGATGCTGTCTACAGTTTCCTCCTGATGTGTGGGCCTTTCTGGTTGGGGAAAATTGGACTGGGGTCTATGATATCTGAGGAGACCCTCCTCAAAAAAAAAAGAAAGGCTCCATATATGCAGAGCAAGAAAAAGAAAAACAAGAACTGAAAAATTCTGATCAGTTAAGCAGAACCCCTAGAGGTATAGAATAAGTTGAAATGAATGTTAGAGAACAAAGCAATCCAGCAAGAAAATCCTAAATTAAAGAGTGAAATCAACCTTCAGAATAAACTAATTATGGAAATCAAATGCCTAGATGCCAGAAAAATATAAGGAGTCATACTAGGAAAATCAAACATTGGCCCAGTCAAAGGAACAAATCAACAATTAAAATAAGATACAGTAGTTAAAACAACTAAATCAGGATGTTGGAACAGACATGGAAAATCACATCAAAAATCAAATCACTGTGTTGAGGGAGGATGCAAACTAGAACACAAGGGAAGCCCAATAAGACTATGTGTAGATTTGTCAGCAGAAACTATGGAGGTAAGAAGGCACTGGTATGGTATATTCAAGAATTTAAAAGAGAAAAACTATGAATCAAGAATTATATATCTAGCAAAATTTTCCTTCAAAAATATTTTCAGACAATCACTGAGAGAACTTGTGATCAAAGGACCAGCCTTGCAAGAAATACTAAAAGGAACACCACAGGCAGGTAGGAAAAGGCAGGAGAGAGAAGTCTGGAGAAGAGTGTAGAAATGAAGACTATCAGTAATTGTAAAGAGAAAAAAATAGATATGACATATAAAATGCAAAAGACAAAATGGTAAAAGAAAGCACTGCCTTTATAGTAATAACATTAAATGTTAATGAATTAAATTTCCCAATCAAGAGACCCAGACTGGAAGAATGGATTAAAAAACAGGACCCTCTATATGCTGTCTACAGGAGACTAATTTTAAATCCAAGGACAAAAACAGTTTGAAAGTAAAAGTTTGGGGAAAGATATTTCACGCAAATAACAATCAGAAAAGAGCAGCAATAGCTATACTATAATATCGGACAAATTAGACTTCAAATGTAAAACAATTAAAAGAGACAAAGAAGGACAGTATGTATTAATAAAAGGAACAACTCAACAAAAAGACATAGTAATCACAAATATTTATGCACTGAGCCAGAGTGCTGCAAAATACATGAGACAAACACTGAAAGCACTGTAGGGAGACATAGACACTTCTACCATAATAGCTGTAGACTTCAATTCCTTACTTTCATCAAAGGACAGAACATCTAGACAGAGAATCAATAGAGAACACAGAATTTGAATAATATGATAAATGAACTAGATTTAACAGACATCTATAGAACATTATACCCCACAAAAGCAGGATATACATTCTTCTCAAGTGGTCATTGGATCATTCTCAAGGATAGACCATATGCTTGGTCACAAAGTAAGTTCCAATAAATTTAAAAAGATTGAAATCATACAAAATAATTTCTCAGATCATAATGCAATGAAGTTGGAAAACAATATTGGCAGAGAGCCAGAAAATTCAGAAAAATATGGAGATTAAAAAACACACTCAAACAATTAGTGGGCCAAGGAAGAAATTACAATGGCATCAGTAAATTTCTCAAGGCAAATGAAAATGAAAACACAGCATATCAAAGTTTATGGGATACAGCAAAGCAACTGTTAAGGGGGAAATTTATTGTCTTAAATGCCTATCTTAAAAAAGAAGAAAGAAGAAAAATTAAGGAATTAACTGTTCACTTGGAAGAAATAGAGAAAGGACAGCAGACTAAACCCAAAGGAAAGAATTAATGAAGATCAGAGCAGAAATAAATGAAATTGATAGCATGAAAACAATCAAGAAAATCAACAAAACCAGATGTTGGTTCTTTGAGAAAATTAATAAAATTGATGGGCCCTTAGCTAGGCTGAAAAAGAGAGAGAGAGAGAGAGAGAGAGAGAGAGAGAGAGAGAGAGAGAGAATGCAAATAAATAAAATCAGAAATGGAAGAGGAGACATAACCAGTGACCCCGCAGAGATAAAATAGAGAATGAGAAGATGCTATGAACAACTGTATACTAATAAATTAGACAATGTAGATGAAATGAACAACTTCTTAGAAAGACATGAACAACCAACATTGACTTGAGAAGAAATAGATGACTTCAATAAACCAATCAAAAGTAGATTAAATTAGTTATCGAAAAGCTTCCCAAAAAGAAAAGTCCAGGACCAGATAGCTCAACATGTGAATTCTACCAAGCATTCAAGAAAGAATTAGTACCAATCCTGCTCAAACTCTTCAAAACAATTGAAGAGGAGGGAAAGCTACCTAACTCATTCTATGAAGTCAACATCACCCTAATATCAAAACCAGACAAAGAAAGTGGAAAAAAAACCCCAGAAATTTATAGACCAACTTCTCTAATGAATATAGATGCAAAAATCCTCAACAAAATACTGGCAAATCGAATTCAGCAGAATGTTAAAAAAAAACATACAGTTTGACCAAGTGGGATTTATTGCAGGTATGCAAAGGTGGTTCAACATAAGAAAATCAATTATGTAATACACTATATCAACAAATCAAAGCAGAAAAACCACATGATCATCCTGCTTGATACAGAAAAGGTATTTGACAAAATTCAATCTCCTTTCTTTATTAAAACACTTCAAAGAATAGGAACAGAAGGGAACTTCCTCAACATGATAAAAGGAACATATGAAAAACCCACAGCTAACAACATCCTCAATGGGGAAAGACAAAGTTTTTCCCTAAGATCAGGAACAAGACAAGGATGTCATCATTGTTATTCAACATTGTGCTGGAAGTTGTAGCCAGAGCAATTTAACACGAAAAAGAAATAAAAGGTGTCCAAACTGGAAAGGAAGAAGTAAAACTCTCACTGTTTGCAGAAGACATGATACTATATGTCAAAAATCCCAAAAAAATCTACAACAAAGCTACTAGAGCTAATAAATGGGTACAGCAAAGTGGTGAGTTACAAGACCAACACTCCAAAATCAGTAATGTTTCTATACACTAGTAGTGAGCAATCTAGGAGGAAATCAAGAAAAAAAAATTCCATTTGCAATAGCAACCAAAAGAATCAAATATTTAGGAATAAATTTAGCTAAGGAAACAAAAGACCTATACATAGAAAACTGAGAAATTGCTAAAAGAAATCACAGAAGACCAAAAGAAATGGAAGGGTATACCGTGCTCATGGACTAGAAGACTAAATATAGTTAAGATGCTAATTCTACCCAAATTGATTTATAGATTCAATGCAATACCAATTAAAATCCTTTGCAGAAACCACTGTGGAAGGCAGTTTGGCGGTTCCTCAAAAAGCTGAATATAGAATTGCCATATGACCTGGCAATACCATTGCTAGATATCTACTCAAAGGATATAAAGGCAAAGACACAAACAGACATTTCCACACCAATGTTTATAGCAGCATTATTTACAATTGCAAAGAGATGGAAATAGCCAAAATGTCCATCAACAGACAAGTGGCTAAACAAACTGTGGTATATACATAAGATGGAATATTATGCCGCTGTAAAACAGAATAAAGTTATGAAATATGTAACAACATGGATGGACCTTGAGAACATTATGCTGAGATGAGCCAAAAACAAAAGGACAAATACTGTATGGTCTCACTGATACGAACTGACATTAGCGAATAAACTTGGAATATTTCGTTGGTAACAGAGACCATCAGGAGATAGAAATAGGGTAAGATACTGGGTAATTGCAGCTGAAGGGATGCAGATTGTGCAACAGGACTGAATATAAAAATTCAGAAATGGACAGCACAATACTACCTAACTGTAATACAATTATGTTAAAACACTGAATGAAGCTGAATATGAGAATGATAGAGGGAGGAGGGCTGGGGGTATAAATGAAATCAGAAAGAAAGACAATAAAGATTGAGATGGTATAATCTAGGAATGCCTAGAGTGTATAATGATAGTGACTAAATGTACAAATTTTAAAAATGTTTTTGCATGAGGAAGAACAAAGGAATGTCATTACTGCAGGGTGCTGAAAATAGATGGTAATTAATATTTTAAAATTTCAACTTATGTGCAAGACTAAAGCAAAAAAAATGTTTATTTGCTACAAAATTTGTATTTTGACTAGTGTATTGCTTAATATAACTTATGTAGATAGCTTGATTGAACACCATAAGTACTTAGAACCTTGGGTAGGTCATGAGATTTTGTTGGTTTGTCCAGAGTGATGCCCCGATGAATCCCAGAGTGATTCGACCAGTGAGTGGAAAAATATTTGCCAAGTCCCCTTCAGGGAATGGTGAGATGGGGAGAAATTCAACTTCCCCAAGTTGAATTCTTGATATTCTCACAAGCAGTGTGGACAACAGAAGCTCTAGCCTGGGCCCCCAGTCTTGGGGTTTGTTCATATGAAACTTAACCCCACAAAGGATAGGTCAAGCCTACTTAAAATTAGGCCTAAGAGTCACCCCCAAGAGAGCCTCTTTTGTTGCTCAGATGTGGCCTCTCTCTCCAGCCAACACAACAAGAAAACTCACCACCCTCCCCGTCTATGTGGAACATGACTCCCAGGGGTGTGGACCTTCCTTGCAACATGGGACAGGAATCCTAGAATAAGCTGAGACTCAGCATCAAGGGATTGAGAAAACCTTCTCAACCAAAAGGGGGAAGAGTGAAATGAGACAAAGTGTCAATGGCTGAGAGATTCCAAATTCTTATGCATTAAGTAGATATCACCTTGTTATTCAAGATGTAACGGAGAGGCTGGAGGGAAATGCCTGAAAATGTAGAGCTGTGTTCCAGTAGCCATGCTTCTTGATGATGATTGAATAATGATATAGCTTACACAATGTGACTGTGTGATTGTGAAAACCTTGTGTCTGATGCTGCTTTTATCTACCTTGTCAACAGATGAGAGGAACATATGGAATAAAAATAAATAATAGGGGGAACAAATGTTAAAATAAATTTAGATTGAAATGCTAGTGATCAATGAAAGGGTAAGGGGTATGGTGTGTAAAAAATTCTTTTTCTGTTTTCATCTTATTTCTTTTTCTGAATAGATACAAATGTTCCAAGAAATGATGATGATGAATATGCAACTATGTGACAATATTGTGAATTACTGATTATATATGTAGAACGGAATGATCAAAATAGGAATATTTGCATTTGCTTTGTGTTTTTTGGTATTTAAAAAAATAAAATAAAATAATTTTTAAAAATCCTTTGCAGAAATAGAAGAACCAATATATTTGGAAGGGAAGGGTACCCCAAATAGCTAAAAATATCTTGAAATAGAAAAGTGAAGTGGGAAGTCTCAACTTCCCAACTTTAAAGCATACCATGAAGCTACAGTGGACAAAGCAGCATGGTACTGGCATGAAGATAGATATAGTGACTAATGGAATCAAATAGAGTATTCAGATATAGACCCCCTCATCTATTGACAGTTGATCTTTGATAAGGCAGTCAAACCAATCCACCTAGGACAGAGCAGTCTCTTCAATAAGTGATGCTTGGAGAATGGATATCCATATGCGAAAGAAGGAAAGAGGATCCACATCTCACACCTTTATACAAAAATTAACTGAAAATGGTTCAAATACCTAAACATTGGAGCTAAGACCTTAGAAGAAAACTAAAACTTTTAGAAGAAAATGTAGGGAAATATCTTATAAAATATGCAATAGGAGACAGTTTCCTCGATCTTACACCCAAAGCATAAGCATTGAAGAAAGAAATACATAAATATGAACTCCTCAAATTTATCTGATACACAAAAGTGTAAAGAAAGTAAAAAGGCAGCCTATATAATGGGAGACAATATTTGGAAACCACTTATCAAATAAGGGCTTAATATCCAGAATATATAAAGAGATTCTTCAACTCAACAACAAAAAGACAGACAACCTAATTAAAAAATAGGCAAAAGACATGAACAGACACTTCTCAGAAGAAGAAATACAAATGGCTAAAAGGCACATTAAAAGATGCTCAACTTCACTGGCTACTAGGGAAATGCAAATCAAAACCACAATGAGATATCATCTCACACCCACTAGAATGGCCATTATCAAAAAAAAAACAACAACAGAGAGAGACAAGTGCTGGAGAGGATGTGGAGACAGAATAACACTTAGCCACTGTTGGTGGGACTGTAAGATGGTACAACCACTGTGGAAGGCAGTTTGGTGGTTCCTCAGGAAGCTAAGCATAGAATTGCCATAGGATCCAGCAACCCCATTCTAGGTATCTATTCAGAGAACATGAGGGCAAGGATACAAACATATATTTGCACACCAATGTTTATAGCAACATTATTTACTATAAGTGCCAAGAGATGGAAACAGCCCAAATGTCCATCAATGGATGAGTGGCTAAACAAGCTGTTGTATAGATATACAATGGAATATTCTACAGCTGTAAGACAGAATAAAGTCACAAAGCATGTAACAACATGGATGGATCTCGAGGACATTACGCTGAGTGACATTAGCCAGAAACAAAAGGACAAATACTGTATGGTTTCACTGATATGAGCTAACATTAGTGAGTGAACTTGGAGAATTTCAGTTAAGCTCACAGGTTATCAGGAGATAGAGATGGGGTAGAGATTGGGTAATTGGAGCTGAAGGAATTCAGATTGTACAACAGGACTAATAGCAAAAAATTCAGAAATGAATAGCACACTAATATAAGTAAACTAAATGAAGCTGAATGTGACCATGACAGAGGGAGAAGGGCTGGGGGCATGTATGAAACCAGAAATAAAGATGACGATAAAGACTGAGATGGTATAATTTAAGAATGCTTAGAGTGTACAATGATGGTGATTAAATATATGAATTAAAAAATGTTTTGCATGAGGAAGAACAAAGGAATGTCAATATTATAGGATATTAGAAATAGATAGTATATAGAAAAAAGTACAATCAATGTAAGCTAGGGTCTATATTATATTATGATAATATTGTAATATGCTTCCAATGAATGTAACAAAGGCAGTATGCCAAAACTAAATGTCAACAGGCAGGAGGATTGGGAAAGAGGTATGGATTCTTTGTGGAAGAAAAAGTAATGTCTTCAGATAGAGTATGGTGGTGAAGACATGTCTATACACTGGATTTATATGAAGTGTGAATAAAACTATTTGAAAATGAAAAGAGAGAAACAAGTGCTAGAGAAAATGTGAAGAAAGAGATGTACCTATTCACCATCAGTAGGGAAATGAGAGGTGAAGCGCCTTGGAGGGCAGTGTGGTGGCTCTACAGTAGGCTAGGGGTGGGTTTGCCATATGATCCTGAAACCCTGTTGCTCCTGGAGAAGCTGAGGGGACTCAAATGGATATTTGCACACTGGTGTCTCTGGTGGCAGTGTTTGGGATCCACAATGAATGGAGGTACCCTAAGGGTTCAATGACTGAGGAATGGAAGGGGGAACTATGGTATATACATACAATGGATTACTGAGAGGCTGCAAGAAGGAATGAAGTTCTGAGGCATGCAACTAGATGAATGATCATTTTATTAAGAATGAAATGTCAGGAACAAAAAGACAAATATTATCATGCCTCAATCATATGGACTCATTAAAATATAAAAATTTGGTGAACTAAAGTTGAGAGCACAGGATATCAGGTCAAGCTTATGGTAAAGGATCCTAGATTATAAGCTTTTACAACAGTCATATATATTCAGGAGATGTAACTGTTAATTCTAAATTCTCAGATACTGAGCTGTTTGTATATAACATGGTCTTTCCCAGAAACTTCGGGTATTTATGTGACACCTGAGACTCAGAGTTAGAGCTCTGAAGCTATGAAAGTCAGCAGTACCCCATACAGGAGCTGTTTAAAAAGTTGAAAAAGTGTTCAGACATCAAGTGGAGATATTAATGAAACTGATCTGGATAGGACTAAGGAATATCAGAACACGGGTAAAGGATGATATCCATATTTTAAAACTTCAACTTCTATGTGAAACTAAAGGGAGAGATATTTATTTAGTGCAAAATTTACATTTTGGGCAGTGCATTTCCTAATTTAACTCATATGGTCAGTTTAATTGAACACCATAATACAGGTAATCTTGAATAGGGCATGAGATTTTGTTGGTTTGTCCAGAGTAGTGTGATGCCCAGAGAAATCCCAGAGTAATTTGGGTAGAGAATAAAGAAGTATTTACAAAGTCCCCTTGGGAAAATGGGGAGAAAGGGGGAAATATTCAACTCCCCCTTTTGGAGAATTTCTGATATTCTTGCAAGCAGTGGGGACAACCAAATCAATAGGTCATACCCTCAATCTTGGGGTTTGCCCCTATGAAACTTATCCCTGCAAAAGATAGGCTAAGCCTACTTAAAATTAGGCCTAAGAATCACACCCAGAGAATCTCTTTTGTTGCTCAGATGTGGTCTATCTCTCTCTAAGCAGACATGGCAAGGGACCTCACTGCCCTCCCCATCTGAGTGGGACATGATTCCCAGTAGTATAAATCTCCCTGGCAACATGGGACAGAAATCCCATGATGAGCTGGGACCCAGCATCAAGGGTTTGAGAAAGCAAGCCTTCTTGACCAAAACAGAGAAGAGATAAATGAGACAAAGTAAAGTGTCAGTGGCTGAGATTTCAGAGTTGAGAGATTATCCTGGGGGTTATTGTTACATATTACATAGATATCCCTTTTTAGTTTATGGTGTATTGGAGTGAGTGGCTGGAGAGACGTCCCTGAAATTGTTGAGCTGTGTTCTAGTAGCCTTGATTCTTCAGGACAAGTGTATAAAGATATAACTTTTACAGTGTGACTGTGGAATTGTGAAAACTTTGTGTCTACTGCTCCTTTTATCTAGGGTGTGGACAGATCAGTAAAAACATATGGATAAAGAATAAGTAAACAATAGGGGACAAAGAGTAAAATAAATTGGGTAGATGGAAATACTAGCAGTTAATGAGACAGAGGGTAAGGGGTATGGTATGGATGAGTTTTTTTCTTTTTTCTTTTTCTTTTTCTTGAGCGATGCAAATGTTCTAAAAAATGATCATGGGGATAAATACACAACTATGCGATGATTGATTTCATACCATGTATAGAATGTATGTGTGTGAAGATTTATCAATAAAAATATTTTTTTTAATGGGGAAAAGATTTGAAAAGAAATTCCAAAAAGGAAGTACAAAGCACATTAAAAGAGGCACAACATCACTATCTATTAGGGAAATGCAACTTAAAATCACAATGAGATTTCATTTCATACCTATTGGAATGGTTACTATTAAAAAACAGAAAAATTTAAGTGTTGGAGAAGATGTGGAGAAACGGGAAAGCTGATTCACTGCAGGTAGCAATGTAAAATGGTGCAGATGCTCTGGAAGACAGCTTGGCAGCTCCACAGGAAGCTCAGTATACAATTGCTATATGATCTGGCAGTTCCCTTGGTAGGTATATACCCAAAAGAACTGAAGGCAAGGACTTGAACACCAAAGTTCATAGCTGCACCATTCACAAATGGTGATCATATAGCAATTGTATACTGAGCTTGTCAAAAGACTCAAGCAAACCAAGTGTCCATCACCAGTGAATGAATAAAAATGTGATACATACATACAATGGAATATTACTTCTCTGTGAAGAGGATGAAGTCCTGATGCATGCAACAACATAGATGAGCCTTGAGGACATTATGCTGAATGAAGTAAGCCAGACACAAAAACACAAACATTATGGTATCTCACTAGAATGATCTAATTAAAATAAGCAAACCCAGGGTACATGGGTGGTTCAGTGGTAAAAAGCTTGCCTTCCATGCGGGAGACCTGGCTTAGATTCCTGGATCATGTGCCCAGAAATAAAAAAAAAGAATAAAATAAAATAAGCAATCTCATAGAATTAAAATATAGAATATAGGTTACCAGGGGATAAAATGGGGATAGAGAATGGGGAGCTGATGCTTAATTTGGGTAGAATTTCTATTTCGGTTGATTGTACAAGTTTGGAAATGGATAGTAGTGATGGTAGTACATCATTATGAATGGAATTAACAGTGCTGAATTATGTATGTGAATGTAGTTGAAAGGGGAAGTTTTGGGTTGTGTATGTTCACAGAAGGAAAGTTCCAGGATAAAATGTGGGATGTGTTTGAGTGAAACCTGTGGATAATTTCCTGAGTATTATTCAGAAGAAATACATCTTGTATAAACTATGGACTACAGCTAATAGTACTATTTTAATTATTCTCTCATCAATTGTAACAAAGATACCATTCTAATGCAAAGTGTCAACAATTGGGGGTATATGGGAACTCTGTATTTTTTACATTATTTTTCTTTAAACCTAGTTTTCTATTTAAAGAAATAATTTATAATAATTTTAAAAAGAAATTATAAAAACATACTAAAATAATAACAATGAAAGGAAAAGAATATCAGTCAAGAGGCCAACCAAAATAACACAGAAGAAACATATGACAAAAGACAGAAGAAAAGTCCTCGCAGTTTTTCATGCTGTGTAAAAACTAACAAGTTATATAAAAGTCAGAAGATAATGAAAAGACTATAGAACAGGATGTAAAGGGAGATGGTGAAACAAATTGAGGGCTTTAAAAATGCCATTAAGGTACTAGTAGTTAGGAAAAAACAAGGAATATAGATACCGCTAGAAATTAAGTTCCTGGAACAAACAAAAATCGCAGTGAATAGGGATTAAAGACAAAAGATCTACAGGAATTAGATAAAACCTAATACATGTTGAAGACAAAGACAATCCAATGTAAAGGAAACTGGTGCCCCTGAGGTAGAGAAAAAGGATACAACATTCAAAATTGAGAGATTAGAAATGTTCCTGAAAATAAAATAGTTTGAATTTGCAGATCAAACATACCTTTTTCCCCGGGAAATTTAATAGTTTCCTCTATTAAAAAACACCAAGACAAATCCTAATTAAGGTGTTGAATTTAGAGATGAAGAAAGAATACATTGTTCAAACAACAAAAGCAAATCACCTGGGGGGCGGGGAAGTGGGGGAGGGGGAGGAGTAATTGCATCAGTCTGTGACTTCTCCACAGCAACATGCAGAACCTCCCAAAAAAAATCCTAAGTAAAGAAAACTGAACACAAGAATATTATTCCCAACAAGTGTTTAAGGGGATGTTAGCTCATAAAGCCAACAGGCCCAAATTCACAAGCTTGTAAGAAGTCCTAGTTCTGGGTCACGGTGGCTCAGTGACAGAGTTCTCGCCTGCTGTGCCAGAGACCTGGGTTCGATTCCCAGTGCCTGCCCATGCAAAAAAAAAAAAAAAAAAAAAAAA